>QJPP01007641.1:22613-193888 GCA_003996215.1 Jaltomata sinuosa | reverse complement strand
TATTTTAAATCTTAGCTACGTCATGTAATTAAGTCTAAAAGTTTTCTACGTCGCATAATTTTTCCAAAAAGGAATCTAGAAAGTTTCCTAAGTATACAAATCTGATTAATTTTAGAGAAAATTACATGGCATTACATACTTAAGCCCTTAATTATAATCAATAACAACACTTTCAAAAAATTACTATCCACAACAATATAGCAATATTTTGACCAGGCCTATCCATAAATTCAAATACAATTAGAAGAATTTTATTCCTCTCCTAATATTACGCCCAATCAATATCTATTTCCTTTTTCAATCAAATCTCTTTCCCACAATTTTAATATTTTTGCCATTACACCCAAATTAATTTCGTCACAATTTCAAATATTTTCAAACCAAAATTCAATGATGGAAAAATGATCCTTCCCCAACTCTCAAAAAAGGAAAAAGACAGAAATATTGAAGGAAAGAGGCATAAAAAAAAATCGACATACATCCTTCCCCAACTTTTAAAAAAGACAACAAATCAGTTTAAATTGTATTTTAAATTTTGGAGGGGAAATTCAAAAAAGCTTATGAATCTGAATCTGGTGAATAAGAAGAAGAGGTATACAATTTTATATATATAGTTTAAATTGTATTTTAAATTTTTTGTATGTATATGAATAATATAAATTAAGCACACAAATTTATTGTATTTGTATTTTTTGATTCAACACAAATATATATGTTTTGTACTTTTTCACACAAGAATGTATTTCTCTTCTTAGACTTTGCAATCATGTAAATGTATTTTTAATACAAAATATACTCGAATACAAATACAAATATATTTTGACTGCTCTTCTATATGTATCGACACAAATTGAAAACTCAAATGTATTTATATGTGTTTGGCTGATCTGGTATATGTACTTAACATACAAACATATCAAATGCATTTGTATTCGAATACAAATACAAATGTATTTTGACTGCTCTTGTATATGTATTGACACACATTGAAATTCAAATGTATTTGTATGTGTTTGACTGGTCTGGTATATGTACTTAACATACAAACATATCAAATGTATTTGTATTTGAATATAAATACATACAAATATATAAATACATTTAGTACTTTGACAGAGTTTTATATGATTTTAAACAGATACATTTTGGTAGACCAGGTAGAGTTGTATTTGAAATTAACAGACACATTTGAGTAGAGTTAGTAGAGTTGTATTTTGAACTTAAACAGATATACAAAATATATTTTGTATTTTTAATAGAATTAGTAGAATCACATATACATTTATAACTGCCTTATAAAGACAAGTACATTCAAAATACTTTTTTGAATTTTATAGTTTCCAATCGATTTAAGTTTTTCATTTGGAAATAAAATATGAAAATGCAAATCACTCCCGTGATATAAGGAAAGAATTAAAATCATTAAAGATCCTTTCCTTTTTAAAGATCCTTGATATAAGGAATGAATTATAATCATTAAATATTCTTTTCTTTTTAAATGGTAATAGTCACCTAAAATAACTCTCCCACCTATATTTGTATTTGTATTTCACTATTAAATTCCACACGTTAAATACAATTAAAATGACAATATTTTCGATTATTAGTTGCTATCGCATGTAATTAGCTAATATTTGCTATCTCCTTCTTAATTATTGGCTCAAGTTTGCTATTTGAGAAACTTTCTCTTAATTTTACACTTCACACATGCACTGCTAATATATATACACACACATAAAAAAAAAACCAGACAAGATAGAGGAAAAACAAAGGGAGAAAGGAGAGTAATTTTGAGCAAATACGTACATTGAAAGGCTCATGTTTGGTTTTCTTTAGTCATGAGTATGACAAAGTTGAAAAGGTAATTTTTTAGTACATTCTATTGCTTCTTCCCGCAATAGTAATGGGAGAATGTACTTGTGATTCTGAGGACGAAGAAAAGAAACAAAACTAAGGCACTCATGTACAAAACGGGAGCGCTCGCTTCCATTTTAGTTGCTAGTGCAGTTGGGGTGTGTATTCCGGTACTGGGCAAGGCAATTCCCCCTTAAGCCCCATGAGGAATTTTTTCTTCATAATCAAAACTTTCGCGGTTGGTGTGATCCTATCAACGGGGTTTGTACACGTGCTCCCGGATGCATTCGAAAGCCTGACATCACCATGCTTGAAAGAGAATCCATGGGGAAATTTCCCTTTCAATGGATTTGTTGCAATGGTTTCTGCACAAATCCATTGAAAGGAAAATTTCCCCATGGATTCTCTTTCAAGCATGGCGATGTCAGGCTCCCGAATGCATCCGGGAGCACGTGTACAAACCCCATTGATAGGAAGCTTTGATTATGAAGAAGAAAATTCCTCTCTGTGATCAAGGCAGGAATTGCCTTGCCTTGTACGGGAATACACACCCCAACTACACTAGCGACCAAAATGGAAGCGAGCGCTCCCGTTTTGTACATGAGTGGCGCCTCAGTTTTGTTTCTTTCCTCGTCCTCAAAATCACAAGTACATTTGCGGGAAGAATGTGCCAAAAAACTATCTTTTCAAACTTTGTCGTGACTTAAGAATACCGAAGAGGAGCTTTTCAATGTAGGAATTTGCTATCGAAATAACTCTCTCCTTCCTCCCTTTGCTTTTGCTTTGTCTCGTCTGCTCTTATGTTTTACTGTGTGCGTGTATATATATTAGCAGTGCATATGTGAAAAGTAAAATGTCGGATAAGATGTGGGAAGCCTGTAAATGAGCGACTAAGATGAACAGAGGAGTGGATGGTGGCTCTGTTTTATGGCTGAGAGTATTTTTGCGGTGGATCGTTGGTGGTCAGAGATGGCCAAAATTCTTCTATGTTTTTCTCTCTCGTGCTCTTTCTAAAGCTCAGATAAATATGCTTTCTTCCTCTATGCATGAGTGTATGTATACATAGAAACTGAGTGTGTGCTGTTACAAGGTGTGAGTGGCATGTGAGGTGAAGTGATGCGTGGATTGTGGAGTTAAGTGGGTTGGTCTTTTTTTGTTGCTAAAATAGCTTGCTTGCTTGCTTGCTTAGTAAAGGATAGAAAGGCAAATCTTATGAGGTGGAAAATTATGGTTGAATTTTACTTTTATTTTTTAATTTAAGATATAAAAACAAATATACAAACATAAAGTATCTAACAACTACTATTAAACTATAAAAGATATAAGAAAATTAAATAGTTAGCCCAAATTAAAAGAAAACATCTTTTTGTAAATTTTCTTTTTCTTTTGAAAAATGAGAAACAAAGCTCGTAATCCTAAAATATATATGACCTCTTTTTTTGTAACTTTTTGATTTTCAAATAAAGCCTATTAAAAATGAAATAAAATTCAAAATAACAAAATTATACTAAAAAGAAAATTTAGACACTAAAACATGCAAAAATCAAGGAGGATAAAAAAATTTACGTGTCTACATATGTGCTGATCATTTCCGGTGCCAACCATTACGTCAATTGATTGCTTAGATTCACAATTGCAAAATTGTTAATGACGATAGATAAGTAGAGTCAAAACAATCCCAAAATTGTCCTTAGCTCCACGGTGGGCGTCAAACTGTTTATCCTTAAAAAAGATATAGTTAAATTTGTAACATGGTTTAAAGGACACATGGATTGAATTGACTGATAAAACAATAAGGAGTAATGTTCGGCGTTGTCTCCGGAGTAGATCTGTAATGGCTGAATGTAACAACCCTTATAGCCATTTTGTGACTTTTGCACATTTTTAACTATTCTACCTCTTCATGTAGTTGCATTATGGTATTTATGGTCTACAGAGATGGGTGATATGGTTTCTGAGATGACCAAAGTCAACATATGATGAAGATGAGCTCGGAATGGAATTCCGGCAAATCTGTTAGCTTTGAAAGGTGATTTTTGAGTTGGGTGGATCTTTGATTCGGTCCTGAGGCATTCATTTGGGTTTTGAATTGTTGGATAGAAATTTCAAACTTAAGAGTTGGCTTCGGTCAACATTTGATCAAGATGACCTCGGATTGGTGTTTTGATAGTTCCAAAAGGTCTGAAATGTCCTTTTCAGTCTAATAACATATTTAATTTATCTTCACGAGGTTTCGAACGAATTTCGAGGGTCCATTTAGAGTTTTTAATTCGAACTTGTTTTGCTGGTTTTTCTGATTTTTGGTGCCAATGATTCCTTTTTCACGTTCGCGAAGAAGGCATCACAATCTGCAAAGAAAGAGAAAGCTTGGGCATCACGATCGGGAAGGGCAGATCGCGATTGCAAAGGGTTATGGGGTCTGGGTCGGGTACGCTGGGAATATAATTGAATCACAACACCATTGACCCTTATTGTGTACAGTATTACTTGCCAAGATTAAGTTTCTCATCTTTTGATACTCAATTTATAAAAAGAAATAATTGGGGTAAAACCTAATAAATTCTATACTTAAATGGATTCTACACTTAAAAGGAAAAGTAAATTACCTTTAACATAATGAAAATTTCATAGAATTCTATCCCTCGAATTTTAGGACTTTGGACTTAAACGAAAAATTAAATTGCCTTTAACATATCAATTTTTAAAGCTAATTTAATAATAATTTTAGAAAAATAGTAAATGACTATTTTGTCTATTAGAGAGTCTTTTAATGAAAGGCAAGAAGTTCAATCAACATTTCTGACACCATGACATGGAGGTAATGTCCCGCGGTGACTCCTTTGATTTTCTTACGCGTTTTTAAATGTCTTTTGGTCTTTTTCTTACCCAAAACCGTCCCCCACCTATACAAAACATTCTCAAATCCCGAAGGCACGATTTCTTAAATAAAAATACGTTACTCTCCTCTCCATAGTTTCAAGAAACAAGAACGCTTAGGGTTCAAGGTTCAAGGTTCAATCTCAAAGTTTTTCTTGAATTTCTCTCCGCTAAAAGGTATGTTGAACAATCCTCTTTAAACTAAGTCTATTGTTGGTCGATTTCTTAACTACAAAAGCGGTATTTACAAGAGTTTTGAATGTGGAATTGTTGAATGATTTCGTAAGAAGAACTTACTTGAAGTTACAAACTCTTTTTATGAAATTACCCTTTTGTTGTTAATTATACTTGAGAATGAAATTTTTTTGTTTGAAATACGAAATCCTACTTATATGAAAAACTTGTTGGGACAGATTTGAGTCATGAAGTCATGATTCTTTTATAAATCATTTTATGTCTAAATCTTGACCTTTGATGAAAAAGAAAAGGATTTCTACATCTATCGATTTTGAAATGGTTATTTGCAAATTGTGAAATCATCAACTTTTGAGGGATATGTTAAATGTGTTTAAATCCTTAAAATGATGGGACTAATGATGTACGAATATATGAAACGGTTATGGCAGGATAAGTATAACTTGCAAGTCTTTGTATGACGATACCAAACGAATGGATGCCTTAAGAATGATAAACGTCCCTTATGAATGATTTATTTAAATGTTTTGAAAAGGTAAAAGATGGGATTAAGAGAATTAAATGGTTCATCGATAAGGTATGAGTCCAAAAGGCTCGTTATCCAAAATCGTGTTTTACCAACGCGAGTATGGTTCTGTCCTGAAATATGGATAACCATTGTATGCTTGATTCGCTCAGTTGTATGCAGTATATGATATGATACGCTTCAATTCTTGCGGCAAACATAGATTGTAGGCTCCGCGGCAAACATAGTCCATGGTGATAAGGATGTCGGTGATACCATCTAGTTCAGAAGTAATGTAAATAAATGGTTTCGTTTGATGTTGAGTATTTGCCCCATATTTCATTATCACGATTTATGTTATGTTTTATGACTTGCTTTATAAACTGTATTGTCCCTTCCCCTAGGTTGCATACCAGTACTCGTCATACTGACCGTCCTCGAATGCTACATCGTTTCATGATGTAGGTTCGGAGACACTTTTTCATGGTTCTGTGCAGCGTTAGAATTATTCGGGACAGTATTAGCAAGTGGTGAGCCCTCCATCTTCCGAAAGGCAGTTTAAATCCTTATTTTTGGAAGGCGGTTTCATGGTATTATCGAAGGCATGTCCCGGCATAGTTGTTTTATTTTTTTATATTAGAGGCTTCATAGATCTATGCAGATATTATTTAAATGGTTCTTCTTACATGAGTCTTTCTTCGGTAAAGATTTATTGAACATGCTTATGATGTTATACTAATGGGTCTTCTCGGGCCTTCAATGGTCTGGGTTGCCTATTAAGTCCAGGATACTGGTCCCGGATTGTGACAATATTTGGTCACGAAAATAAATATGGTACTGAGATTTTGAATTAAGGGTGACAAAAATGTTTCAAAACTAAGAAAAAGTGACACAAGTATTAATTATTGTGTGGAGATGACAATTTTAAGATTAGTGTTAATGAAACTAATTTTAAAACTCCCAAGTTCTATTATTTACATAAAGGCCCTACTATCCCCCCACCCTCCCTTTCCCCCTCCCTTCTGCCACCACCGCCACCACTTCCTCCTCCTCCACCACCGCCACCTCTTCTTTCCCCTCCACTACTATCATCTTTTATTCCTTTTCTTTTATCAACACCACCACCATCACTACCACCGCCATAACAAACATCACCTCCTCTTTTGCTATCATCACCAACACTACCACCTCTGCCATAACCACCATCTCCGTCGCCGGCTTCTCCTTCATCACATTTTCTATTAGAAAATTAAGCAAGTGTCAAAGTTGCTATAGCAAGTATCGAAGTTGCTACAACAAGTATCAAAATTGCTGCAGCAATTACCGTAGTTATTGCAACATAGCAACTATCATAGTTGGTACAATAATTACGGTAGTTGCTTGATTTTCTGCAGAATTTATTCAATGACTTACAAAATATTTTTTTAAAAAAAATTCTCAAGATCAAAGCAAAATAATCCATACAAATAAGAAGAAAAAGGAGAAAAAAAGAATGCAATAAATAGGATGAATGTAACGACGACGACAACAACAAAGACAACAAAGAAGAAAAAGAAGAGGAAGATATGAAGGGAGAGAGAAAGAAAGAAAAAGAAGAAGAAGATGGAGGGAGAGAAATCTGGAGAGAAAAAGAAAGAAAGAAAAAGAAAAAAATATTAGAAAGATAATGAAGGGGGAAAACATCAAAGTTTGAAATTTAAATTAGGAGGGAAACTTTTTTAAAAATTTTGAAATTTTAATATACACTCTGAAGTTTTTAATTATTCTAATCCAGCTCACTATTCATTTAATCACCATTGACCAAGTCAATGTCACTTTTTTTTTTAATTTAAAGACTTATTGACACCTACTACTCAATTCTCTCAAGAGAAACTATAATTTTGATTCTCCTTTAACTTAACAGAATATTTATCTTCCCTACATATTTGGTCACGAACTTCCCCTTCGTTGCTGAGAGGTTGTTTTTTGTCGGCGCTCTTCACTCTTCGCTCGCCTTCTCCGATTATTTCATCTTCTTTTCTAACAAAAAAGTCAAAATCGTGGTGTATGTATATCTTGAGATTATCATGGATTCCAAAGGGTGTAAGTGTAAGCCGGACCATGAAACACGGTCCGACATCAGAAGGGTCTTGAAGCACCTAATTAAGAACCTCAACGACCTAAAACACACTGGGATCATGTTCTTGAGAAGATGGTCTGGTTGTTGAAGGACTTTGAATCAGAGAGGAAGTGGAAGTTGACTCAAGCAATAAAGGTTGATATACGAGCAAGGCTAACAAGGGAGTGCTTGATCAGGCAACACGGGGAGAAAAGCGAGTTAAGGAAGAAGAGTAACGTCTGCGTAAAGTTGCACTCAATATCTCAAAGGACATCAAAATATTTTGGTTGAATCATAACATTGTGGTAAGATTCTGCAGATCTTTTTTTAAGTCTAACGAATTCGTTGTTCCCCCACTGCTATGTCATAAGTAAGGGTGGCAGGGGGGACGGGATCAGTGGGATGGGATGGGAGGAACTGGGACGGGATAGGTCGGCTACAACCGGGATTGGGGACCGGGACAATTGGGCCGGGATTGGTGGGACGAAATGATCGTCCCATCCTGTTCCACTGTTAAGCAAGATAGAACAGGACAAGACGGGACAGGATAAATGGAACGAAAATATTAATTTATAATAATTTATTTAATAATTATTTAAATTATATATAAGTTAAAAATGTAGTTATGATTTTAAAAGACTTATTAATTTTTTTTGGAATTTACTTCTTTAGTTAAAAAGATTTGAATTTTAAAAAGTTAAAGTGTTAGACTTGAAAATTTGAATATAAAAAGTTAGAGGGTTTACTTTTAGAGTCTTTAGTGTTTACACTTAAACAATTTGAATTTCAAAATGTTTGAGGGTTAGACTTTAAAAAATTAAATTTTAGAAAGTTAAAGTGTTAAATTTCAAAATTTTAAATTTGAACTTAAGTCTTGAAATATTAAGTAAGTTAGCTAAATAAGAAACTATTTATTATAAGTTTGTTAAAAATATATTTAAATTAAATTCTATAATAACTAAAAAAAATTGAAATATATAAAAAGACTTGTTAAGACAATAATTAAAAAAATTAAGGTCGAATAGCCTATAAATTTATTCATATAAAATGAAATGGTACAAATTATTTTATAAATATTAGAAGAGCAGCTAATCTACACAGCCACCTTCTAGGAAGGGTTCTATTTGAGTTAGGTCTCGATTATAGTTCTAATATTTGTATAGTCCTATAAAAAAAATTCTAACTCATCTAACTCCTGGGCGAAAAGTTGAGCCGCATCGGGTAAAGATTGTTGTTAGTCTAGTGCTTCCATGCCATCTTCACTAACATTCAAAGTGAATCTAATATAGCTTCTTGTTGAAAGGTTAACTTTGGTAGTCTGTTATTTCTTCGCTCGGTATTGATCCAATCTCTGAACAACACTGATACCTTCAAACTATCTTCTGCCAATGAACATCTGTGGGCTCCGAGTTGAAATCTTGTTGCACTGAAAGCAGCCTTTGAAGCTACTGATAATTCTTAAATAGCTAGAACGTCTCAAACCATCCTACTAAGTTTTGGAAATGTGCTGCCACGGGACCTCCACCAATTTAAAAGATGCTCGGTGCTTTCTTCATCTGTAATATTTTTCAATCCATGATTAAGATATTCATCAAAATTACACCGTGAGAAAGAATTAAAAGACCAATATATCCTTTCATATGATTATTAATACTATCTGTTCTAGCCCTAGACATTGAGGGAGCATTTACTTCTTCATTTCTTTCTATGGATTCATACCTATCATACAATAGTTTAGCTTGCACTTTAATACTCATTTTATAATATTCCACACTTGAAATTTCATCTTCTTTAATTTTTAAATTTTCATAAAAAATTTCAACTATTGCTTGTGCACCTACTAATTTATACTCAGGATGAAAAAGAATAACAGTTAAATAAATTTGAGGAATAGGAAAAAAATATTTTTAAATTTTTTTGATCATAGCTTCAATTGCCGATTGATACTTTTCTATTTATTTTTTATATTTCACAAATTGAGATGAAATAGCATAAATATTTAATAAAATTAAAGAAATAGTAGAATAATAAATTCTAGAAAATATTTTTATAGCTTGATAAAATAATTTTAAAAAATTAGTAAGTTCTTTTATTTCCTCCCAATCTCTATCACTAACTTGATCAAGTGGGTGAGCATTATGGGCATTAAAAATCATTTCTATAGGCTTTTGATTTTCATAAGCAACTTCTAGCATTTCATATAAAGAATTCCGTCTAGTTTTAACTTGTTTTGAAACTTTTCTAAATGAAAGTTCACATTGGTTATAACGTGTTTTAAATTCTTGAATTCTACTACTATTATGCATACTAAAAATTCAAAAACAAGCACATTTAATTTTTGAACAACCACATTCAAATAATGAAATATCATCTTTTACAACTAAATTAAATATATGGCAATCACACTTAATATGAAAAGAATCACTACTAATTGGATAAATTTTAGCTTTTAGTATATTAAAGATATTTGTATTAGCAGAAGCATTATCTAAGGTGACACTCATCACTTTGTCACAAAGATAATAAAAATCTAAAATGTTTAAAATAGTTTTTGCAATATAAGAACCAATTTTTCTCTGTTCACATAAATTATAATCTATAATTCTTTTTTGTAAGTTCCAGTGATGATCAATTCAATGCGCTGTAACAGTTAAATAATCATAGCCGTTAATACTACAACTCATATCAGCAGCGATAAAACCTCTAGTAGGCAAATTTTAAAATAAGCAACGAAAATATTGACAATGTTTTGCTTGAAAATCAAAAATATCTTTTTTAACCGTGTTTCTTAAAAAAATCTTTAAAAGAAGGATTATATGTTTCTCGTATATACTCAATAAAACCGGGATGTGAAGCAAAAGAAAAAGGCAAATCACAAACAACAATCATTTTAGCAATATTTTCACGATCTCTTTCAACACTATATTTGGGTTGTGTAATAGCGCCAGCTTGGTTGAAAGCGTCTAACATTTTCTGAACATGTTAGAATCCTCTGTCGATCCAACTGAAACATCAATAGAAGTGTGGGAGGGATTGACTTCAAGTCTAGCATCATTATATTGAATAGGACAACAAACTAACAAATTTCTATGTAATCCCCTTGTCCTACCTGAGGATCCACCAGTTCTATGTATGTGCTATTTTTTACATTTATTACAAATAGCATGAGTTTTTTTTCTCATTTTGTATCATACATTGTCACACAACAGAAGTTTTTGGACGTTAAGCCTTGACCCTACCCCCAGTAGGAGGTATAGGGGGACGGTCAGCTCCATACTGAGTTGGAGTTGTGATAACCGGACTAGTAGGTGTATCATCTAATTCTTCTGGTTCTAATTCAACTTCTTCCTCAATATCTTCTTCAAAATTACCATAAACAAATTACAAAGTATCATGATCTAGTTGAAATTCGAATTAATATCAAGGGGATGGAAAAAAGAAGTTTCATCAACATGCGTAAATTCTTCCTATTAATTCTAACTTGAGCCTTTGATTTAGAAGAATTACTACCTTTATTATCTTTTTCGGTAAATACTTTAGCTACCTTACCAAGAATTTTTGTTGTAATCTTACCAATATTTTTTTATCGGAATCCATATTAAACTAAATAAAATATAAACGTAAGCAAAATAAATATAATATAAAAATTAAATATAAAATTAAATAATAAAAAAATAAAATGAATGTACTAAACGTCTGTGTAAAAGTAGACGTATATAATGAAAAGCCAAATTTGAGAGATTAAACTTGAAGCTTGAAGATTGCTCCAATTGTTTTTATCAAAGCACAATTATATTAGTAGTAGAAGTAGAGAGAATATAGAATTTATAGATGAAGAAGAGATTATTTGTGAAAAATAATGAAAGGGTGGAGGGGTATTTTTAGTTTTAAAATAGAACAAAAATGTATTTTAGGAAACTTTGGGATTAAAGGGGGTAGGAGGGTGTTTTTTTTTTTTTTTGGGGGGGGGGGGGGGGGGTATGGGGGGCTGTTTAAGGGGGACTAACCGTTGGGGTGGGACACCCTAATGGCTAGTCCAACGGATAATTTTTTTTTTAAAAAAAAAAAATTAGAATAATCGTTCGGTACCTGAACAACCGGGCCGGATCCATCGATAAAAATTCTTGACCCATCCCATCCCCCATCCCATTACCCTGGCAATCCAAAACAATCGATACTGAGAATCGGGATGAACCGGGTCAGGCCGAAACGTCCCGTCCCCCCTGCCACCCTTAGTCATAAGCTCTATATAGGCTAAGCTGCTAGATGCAGTGCTAATTAATGTCAATATGTTTGAAAGTAATTAGAGAAAATAATTTATACCTTCTCTCTTAAGAGAAGCTATAGAAAAAAGAAAAAGAGATGGTAGAAGTTTAGATGAACTCTATGGCAACTGTTAAGGACTTCAATATTTATTTGAGATATCGATATAATAGACAATAACATATTTGAGATACGATATTTGTATATATCATTTAAATTGATGTAATATTCAAATAGATATAATATTTATTTAAATGTTAATTTCTATGTTTTAATAATTTTATTCTTCTTGTATATAGTTTTATTGATTGACATGATACACATGAGTAAAGCACCTACATTATTTTTGTTTTTGATTCAATTCGCCTTCCTGCATTCATGGTCATCATCCTTTATTCCTTTTAGTTAATAAATTTAAAGATTATATATGAATTATACATAATCAATAATTGACAATTGATTCTCACATTTTGATAATTTCTCATTTTTTCTTTCAGTTGAAAATTTCTGATAAAAAAATTAGACGAAATAAGCATGTTGCCGCCGAATGAAGTGGCCAAAAAAATCAAAGGTTTATTTCTTTCCTTTTTCAACTATTTTTTACAGTAGAATGGTGCTTCTCTTTCTAATTGCCGCAAATTTTATTCCTGGTAAAATAATCTATTGGACCCTTGTACTTGTCCGGATTTGTATTGTGAACACCTCTATTTAGCCCTTTGTCATTTGAACCCATTAGAACACAAGATTTTAAACCCTTTTTTGAACTACTTACTTGAGCGTGTAGCACAAATCCTAACACGTAATTAAAAAAATAATTTCTAAATAACACATAAAAAGTTACGTGGAATAGACTTAAAAGCCTCAGAAGCTTTTTCATTTTCTCATTTTCAGTTGGGCACCCATACTTTCACTTCCACCTTCTTCTCCATTTTTCACTAACAACGAACAAAATCTTCCATTGCTCTTGAGGTTTTAAGGCGTAATTGAAGTTATCTATGTAAGTTTATCCTAATTATTGTCCTAATTATTTTATGTTCGAGTTTGTTTGTTGGTCTTTATTGGTTTTTGTTCGTGTTATTGTGTTATTTTTATGGTTTTAGGATTTTACTCGATTAACACTATTTTTGTTGAATATTTATAGGGATGTTTCTTTATTTAGTGTCTAATTCTAGGGTAAGATGTATATGTGGTAGTGTTATGCCTTCAATGGCATATTTTGTGATTTTTATTAGATTCTAGGGTTTTTCATAAAATCACAATTTCGACTGACTTGTTTTTAATTTCTTGAGTATTGTATACATCAGTGGTCCACTGAGACATATCAGACTTGTGGAGAATTTGTTTTACACTTTTTTGCTTTAAATATTAGTTCTTTTTGTTATTTTACCTTTAAAAATTAGGGAATTTGGTATGTATGTACAAATTGACTGTATGTTTTCTTGTCACTGTACAGGCATTGTAAGTAAATGTCTTCAACAATAGCGATACTTCAATTTCACTATGGGGGCTATTTTTTGTCAGACCATGAGCTAAGGTATGCTAATAAAATTTATAATCTTGAAAATGTAAGAATAGATGTAGATGAGCTGCATTTAATATTATTTCAGAAATTAGCACTGGACTTAGGTGTTGAAAAAGTTGAAACTTTTGGGTATAGAGTTAACAAAAAGGGTGGTTATTACATGTTAAATACTGATGATGATGTTTTAAGGTTTCTTAATAATTTGAAGGTGGAGACTTTGTTGATGTATATGTGATACATCAAATTAGTGTACCTTTAGTTGTTGAGGATAAAAATAAAGTGTAACTTTGTAATGACTGGGTTCGTCGTTATGGGTAGTCCAATCGTGCCAAGTGTTAGAGTTAGAAAACTCCGGGTTTGGGAGTTTGAAATTCTGGGCTAGGCTAGCCTCGGTCGATTTTGGAGCGAGGTAGAGTCTAGGTAAATACGGGTATGGATTGGACTAGGTGTCTTGTGTTAAACTAGTTTTTCGCTTAGCCAAGACATAGAGGAGGACGGGGGACTTTTTCAAAATCAAATTTGGGTAAGTAAAACTCCTAGAATTATGTTTGACGTGAAAGGGTTGCTTCAGGTCATCGGGAGAAGCAAGTGTGTTGTGAAATGGCCAAAACTGGCAGATTTCTTGACATTCTGTCTGTGATGAGCGCGACCACGTGCGATAGCAGCCACCGCTATAGTGGTGGAAATTACCGCTATAGCGGCGGTCAAAGGGTGGTCAACCTGCTTAAGACCGCTATAGCGGCAGCCGACCGCTATAGCGGGACCGGTATGGCAGAGCAGGGACCACTATAGCGGACCGACGGGGTTTTAATGCAGAAACATTCCCCAAAACATCAGTTTTTCACAAATTTATTTTGGGATAAGGGCTAGGCGATTCCAGACATTTTTCCTCATTCTTCCGTAAAAGATCGTCCCTAAAGCCAAGAACGAGAAAGGAATTCCGGTAAGAAGGATGCGAAACCACGGATCCGTGCCTGCAGGACCGCTAAGAATGCCTCCACGGAGCCAAAAACACACGGTTGCAACTGCTTGGCGCCTAGGTAGGCTAGGTTTTCATGAGTAGTTAGACCTGTTTACTTTCCATACTTATTGTATAGTAGAAATGGAGAAACCATGTTTTAGGCCTCCGGGCACGGAGTTTGGCGGATTCGGGACTGGTTATTTCTAGGATGTAGGGAATGGCTGGTCTTGTGAATGGTATTATATGTTCAACTTATTCATATTGTCGTGATAAAATGATGGGTTGAGGGACTAGCGTGTCGGGAAGGTTCGGGGAACCAGGGAAGTGCTTGGGAGCACGGGAAGCGGGAATAGGAAGCTCCTAGGTGGGGTTTCAGGAATGTTTATTGCTTGAGGCTTAGCAGCGGCCTGGCTAAGGTTAGAAAAGGGAAGCGTGTCATATGCTTGTGTGTTTATCTAAGAAGGGAAATCGCTAGTTACATGTTATAATAAAAAGGGTGAACCGGGGAATAGTCTTTGGATGGGATTTAACGGTTCACCGGTTACCTGGAAATGGGGTAGGTGATGGCTTATGATTTTTTGTGAATGAATATATTCATGTACTCATGTCTAAGTGATTGTAAGCATTACATTGCTTAGGAAAATTGTGTGGAATGTCTAGGTTCCTGTTTACAGTTTGTGATTGAACGATTTTACTTGCTGGTTTTACAAGTTGTGTGTTCATATATTGACTGTGGTTTGTTGATATTTGGTTGGCTCGGGTACCATGACTGGTACGGGTATAATACATGGTTGGCACGGGTACCACGCCTGGTACGGGTATAACACATGGTTGGCATGGGTACCACGCCTGGTACGAGTATAACATTCAGTTGGCACGGGTACCACGCCTGGTATGGGTTTACTTTATTGCATCTTGCATTGTTTCATTGACTATTGTATTGCATTGGTTGATATTGGTTCCGTGAGTGGACCGGGTTATTTTACTGAATGTGATACTTGGTATTGGTTCCGTGAGTGCACCGGGCTATTTTTATTGAATCATGATATCCAATGGTGGTCCTTGAGTGACCGGGAATTTTGTTATATCATGTTATTAGTTTGGTCTTGGTTTAGGCCAGGTTGTTATATCATATTATGAGTTTGGTCTTGGTGTAGGCCGGGTTGTTATATCATGTTATTAGTTCGGTCTTGGTGTAGGCCGGGTTGTTATATCATGTTATTAGTTTGGTCTTGGTGTAGGCCGGGTTGTTGTATCATGCTATTAGTTGGTCTTTGTGTAGGACGGGTTATTGCATCATGTTATTAGTTGGTCTTGGTGTAGGCCGGGTTGTTGCATCATATTATGAGTTGGTCTTGGTGTAGACCGGGTTGTCATGTTTAACACCTAAATATGTTAGGGGGATCCAGGTGGGTCCGGACTATGTAAAAGAGGTTATGAGTTCATGTTTTATCGTCATTAAGTGTACTAATAAGGGTCAAGGATTAATTGCGTTAATAAGCATAAGAATGGGTCTTGGGGTAGACCAGGTAGCCTGTTGAACACTTAGGTGTGGTTAGAGGATCCTTGGAGGGTCCGAGTTTTGGGATGAGAAAGGGATTTAGATATAACTTTGTTGTTGTCATTGAAGGTGTCAATGGTTGCTGGGTGAGTTGCAAGTGATTGGTAAATATAGAGGAAGACGGAGAGTCTAGGCATGGTTATTGGTTAATATAACCAGGTGGTAAAGTTGTCCTACAGGTCCAGGAAAGTGCTGGAAAATGGTAGGTAATACTTGGGTTTAATAGCAGTTTTGGTTGTGCAGCTAGCCGGGTCAAGTATGAATATTTAGTCAAGGTAGTTGACTGGGGTAAAAGTTAAATGTGACTTGGGAAGTCTACGTGTCAAGGTGACTTGGGAAGTCCTAGATGTCAGGGTCAAGGTTAAAGGTGAATAAGGGAGCTATAATGTTTATTTCATGTCTTTCCCTGTTTTTCTTATATGATGGTAGGAATGGATTCAGGTCGACTGATGATGCCTACCAGTACGTGTGTTTGTACTGATTCTACTCTTGATATACCTTTTTGGTATAGTCTGATTGCAGGTTGGTGATGTTTCATAGGTTCACGGCGATGAGGGTCTCCAGCAACTTCTTTCTTCTATTTCATGGCAGAAGTTGGGTCTTTTATCTCTTTGTGTCACCTTGTAGAAGCTCTTGTACCTGTTTAGACTAGATCGTAGGGAGGAATTTAAATATTGTAAAGGTTTTTCCGTAATTTCTTATGTAGCCTATTTCTGAACAGGATTTGTAAAGGTGGCTTAATTTAAAGGTTTACTTTAATTCCGTATGTTACCTATTGGACGGGTGGTAAGTGTTCGTCTATCTAGGTGATTAGAGTAGGCGCCCGCACGACCCGGTAGGTTGGGTTGTGACAAACTTGCCAAAAAATATCCTCAAATATAGGACAGCCAAGTGTACACAAGTCTAGGGCTTATGTGGCACCCCTCCCACCCTTATTGCTAATTGGTAATGGTGATGTGTCAACCCTCCCCCCTCACCCCACCATTTGATGAAAATGAAAATGGGGATTTAAATGAAAATCAGTCTCCTAGGGTAGACAAAGGGAAAGAGAAGGTTTCTTTAGAAGACTTAGATGAAGGTCAAGGTAATGACTTCTCCTCATACCACTTTCAAACTTCTGATTCTGATGTAGATCTAGCTAACAATGATTCTAATTCTAATTCACTCTATGATATCAATGAAAACATTGATGATTTGTGTGATTTGGATAAGGAGTTGCTTCAAGCTATATAGTCTGACATCCAACAACAAGTTAAAGAAAAGATTGATAAGGTGAATCTAGATGAGATACCATCTGATCCTGTAGGTATAGATGTTGGGTTTGAGGACATTTATAACAACAAGAGGGGAAGATATTAAGGTACATTGGGTGGGGATGACCCTTATTTTGATAGCTCATATCCTGGTAGTGACATTAGTGAAGATGAAGGGGATCATGTTGATAATGATGAAGTGGTAGATCCACCACCTAGAAACTCAACTACCGAGATCTACTTTGACCTAACTGCCAAAAAGGTCTTATTTCAGTCGTATATGGTCTTTATAAATTGTATTATGTTTAGGGAGACACTACAAACTTACTCTATTCAGAAGGGTGTGAATCTTAAGTTGAAACCTAATGAGAAGGAAAGGGTAAGGGCAAAGTGTAAGAAAAAGGGTTGTTCTTGGGTTATTTTTGAAAGTCTTGATGGTAACACTGAAAATTTCAGTGTGAAGACATACTTTCCTATTAACAAGTGTTGTAAAAGGATAAAAAACAAGTTGTGTAACCTAGTGTGGATTAGTAAGCATTACAAGGACAGAATTATGAGTGAGCCTACAATCAAATTGCATCAGATTCAAGCTCTTTTAAGGAAGAACTATGGGTTGTATGTTAGTCAAACAACCTGTAGAAAGGCAGAAATCAGAGTTATGAATTAGCATTTGGGTGATTTAATAGAAGATTGTACTAGGTTGTATGATTATGCTAAAACTGGTCGCCGGACCGGTATGGACCGGTACCATTCCGGTCCATTCCGGTACCATTCCGGTCCATACCGGTCCGGTACGTACCGGTACTGTACCGGAATGGAACGGTACCGGTACCGGAATGGACCGGAATTACCGATTCATACCGGCAAACCGATACCGGTTCGTACCGGTACTGTACCGGTTCCGGTCCGGTCCGGTCCGGTCCGGTCAACCGGTCAACGAATTTTTTTTTTTTTTTTTTTTTTGTTTTAAGCCGTTGGGTAACGGCTATTTCAGCCACCCAACGGCTATTTTAGCCCCCCACCCCCACCCCCCACCCCCCAGCACCCCCTAGCCCCCCCAGCACCCCCTAGCACCCCCCCAACAGCCCCCCTCCTATTTTTTCATTATAAATACCCCTTCCCCTTTTAATTTTTATTCATCCATTCAACTCTCATTCTCTCTCAATTTTCATCTCTTAATATTTACAAATTCTATAATTATTCTTATTATTTTGCAAGTGAAGTATAATTTGGTGAATTTTGGAGGAGCAATCTTCTTCAAATTTCAGTTATAATCGTCTGTTTTTACAGCAGACGTTTGGTATATTCGTTCCACTCTTTAATTTTTTAAATTTTTATTCTTGTTTATTAGTTGTGACTTGTGATTTATTTGTGAATTTGTGATTTGTGAACTTGTGATTTATTTATTTTAATTTGCTAATTTTATATTTTATTATATTATGGATCCATCTCAAAAAAATCCGGTAAAAAAGGTATTATTTCAAGAACAAAAAGTTATGTGAAGGGTAAAATAGGTAGTGGTTCTTCTAGTTCTTCTCTCCGCCCTGCTCTTCCTCAAGTTAGATTTAATACAGATGAATTTACGCATGTTAATGAAACTAATTTTCCATTTACTACGGATGACCCTATTCCCAACGAAGCTTATGAAAGAATGTATAATGATTTAGAAGATGAATTAAATGAAGAAGTAGAAATGCATGAGGATGATGATTTAGAAGAAACTGATACACCGACTAGTCCCTTTATTGCCCCCGCCCCCACTATTCCCCAAGCTCCAACTCAGGATAATCCTCAAGTTAGAGCTGATCTTCCCCCTATTGCTCCAGTGAGGGGTAAGACCAAACCACAACGTCCTTTAAAATCAGCTGTGTGGAATTTTTGTTTTTTAAATGAAGAAAAAACTGTGTCTACGTGTCGTATTTGTAAACAAAGTTGGAAATATGTATCTGGTGCTAGTGGAGGTTCGACTGGGGGTTAAAAACTCATTTGCTTAAGAAACATCCGAGAGAGTGGCAAGCATATCTAGGTAGTCAAGGTGATGCTGGCTCTAGCGTTGGACCTTCTGTTGGCGGGTCAAACATGATTCAAACTTCACTAAATCCTTCAAACCCTGCTGGTCATGTTTCACAACGGCCCTATAATAGGGACCGTGATCGTGAAAATTTTGCTAAAATGGTTGTTGTTTGTGGTTTGCCTTTTAATTTTGGAGAACATGATGGTTTTATAAGATATATTCGGGATACATTTTATCCCAGTTTTGAAGGTATTACAAGAAGCATGGTAAAAAGAGATATTTTTGAATTTTATGAAAAACATATGCAATATCTTCGTAAATATTTTTATATGATGGATTGTAGGGCTTCTATTACCACTGATATGGGTCGTAGTCCTAACGGATTTGATTATTTAACTGTTACTGCACATTGGATTGATTATAAATGGATAATGCAAAAAAGAATTATCGCTTATAAAATTTGTGAACACAAAAAAACTGGTACTTATATTGCTTCAAGTGTGTTAAAAATTTTACAACATTTTTATCTTACTGATAAAGTGATTAGTATTACTTTAGATAATGCTTCTGCTAATTTAAATGCTATGATTATGCTAGAAACTAGACTTTGTCCAATTAGTAAATATGCTTTTCATATCAAATGTGGTGCACATATATTAAATTTAGTTGTGAAAGATGGTATTAGGGTATTTGATAGTTGTATTGATAAAGTTGAAAATGCAATTTTTTGGATTTTTCATATGAATAATAATAGTAGAATTCAACAATATAAAGATTTTTGTAAATTGTGTGAAGTTCCATTTAGAAAAGTTCCAAAACATGTTAAAACTAGATGGAATTCTTTTTATGAAATGCTTGAAGTTGCTTATAAGTATAAAAAAACCTATTACTATGATGTTTAATAGTCATAATGCTTATCCTGATTATAAACTTGCGGACAGTGATTGGGATGCAGTAGAAGCACTTAAAGTCTTTTTTAAATCATTTTTTGATGCTACCAAAAATTTTTCTGGAACATATTATCCTACTATTAGTGAAATTTTAATACATATTTGGAATATTTCAAGCATTTTTGCTATGTATAAACAAAATTCATATTTTAAAGATTCTATTGAAGCTATGATTAAAAAATTTAAAAAATATTTTTTTCCTATTCCACAAATTTATTTAACTGCAATTCTTTTTAACCCGGAATATAAAGAACTTGGTGCAAAAGGTTTAGTTAGAGAAATTTATACTAATTTAGATATTTCACCACAAGAAACACCGGATTTAATAACATGTCAAGATAGTATTAAAATTATGGCTAAGGAAATGTATGACAAATATACTGTGACCTTAGAAAATCTTGATCATGCCCCTCAAACTTCTACGTCGAGATCAGGTGTCCATGGTAAAGCAAGATCACAACTTGGTCTTGATTTTTCTAATAAGTGTGAATTTTCTAAGTATCTTGAACAGAGTGTTGATAATATTCCAACTACGGATGGCATACCACAGCTATTGGATTGGTGGAAATCTCGTGAAAATTACTTTCCAAAACTTAGCAAGATGGTGAGAGACGTGCTAGTTATTCAAGGATCATCAGTTGCTTCGGAGCAAGCTTTCAGCGCGGCAAGATTTCAAATTGGAGACCATAGATATTCCTTGGCAGAAGACAGTTTGGAGGTATCAGTGTTGTTTAGAGATTGGATCAACGCCGAGCGAAGAAACGTTGGAAGACCAAAGTTGCAAAAAGTAGCAGAACAAGCCATAGATAACCTCATTGGATTTGATAGTGATGATGGCGCTGAACTTGAAGATCGTCAAGCAGCTTTACCAGGAATTGAGGTTGAAGAAGCTGAAACTTTACAAAGTTTAGAAGATAAATTTATAAATCTATACAACTATTAGTATTACATTCGAGGCTTAGTTGAAACAGAACCCTTCCTAGAAGGTGGCTGCGTAAATTAGCGCTTAGTTGAAACAGAACCCTTCCTAGAAGGTGGCTGCGTAAATTAGGCGCGCTTAGTTGAAACAGAACCCTTCCTAGAAGGTGGCTGCGTAAATTAGGCGCTTTACTAATAGTTGTAAATTGTAATATTAGTTTGAAATTTTGAATAAATTGATTTTTTTTAATTTTTATCATTGTTTTATACTTTTATAGTTTTATACTTTTATTCATTGAAAACATAAACTAATAAATTGAAAACTTCAAAAAATAAACAACAAGCTTATAAATTGAAAACTTAAAAAAATAAACTAAAACATAAACTAATAGACTTCAAAACATAAACTTATAAATTGAAAACTTAAAAAAATAAAAAACTTTAAACAAACTAAAACATTTCAAATATATAATAATATAACTTAGAAAACATATATAAACTATAAACTTAATCAAACTTCAATTAAAAGAAATAAAACTTATAAATTAAAAAACTTTAAAAAACAAAAACTTTAACAAGCTAATAAACTTCAAATATAAGTTATAAAATTTTAAATCATAATTAACTATTTAACTTTTAAGTTATAAATTATAAAAACTTTTAAGTTATAAGTTATCACGTGAAAATTAAGTTTGAAATTCAAAATGTAATTCAAAATAAAAAAATTTAAAAAAAAAAAAAAAAAAACCCATTCCGGCAAACCGGTCCGGCCCATTCCGGTACCATTCCGGTACGGTACCGGTCCATTCCGGTTTCAACCGGAATGGGATGGAATCCGGTACCCATACCGGTTGTACCGGTCCGGTACATTCCGGTACCGGTCCACATTCCGGTACTGGCCATTCCGGTCCGGTCCGGTACCGGTCTGTTCCGGTCCGGCCATTCCGGTCCGGTCCGGCGGCCAGTCTTAGTCCCTCCTGAGCTAGGTAGGCCACTACTGTTGTATTTATCTGTGATGGATAATGCTTTCGGTTGTATTCTAGGGCAGCATGATGAAACAGGGAAGAAGGAGCAGGCAATCTATTACATGAGTAAGAAGTTCACATCATATGAGGCTCGTTACTCTTTGCTGGAACGCACGTGTTGTGCATTAACTTGGGCAGCCCAGAAGTTGAGACATTACCTCTCAGCATACACTACTTACTTGATCTCGAGAATGGATCCACTGAAGTACATTTTCCAGAAGCCTATGCCTACCGGGAAGCTGGCTAAATGGCAGATTTTGTTGAGTGAATTTGACATAGTTTATGTCACTCAGAGGGCCATGAAAGCACATGCGTTGGCAGATAACCTGGCCGAGAACCCCGTAGATGATGGATACGAACCCTTGAAAACTTATTTTCCTGATGAGGAAGTGGCATTTGTGGGAGAGGACATATCCGAAGTATACAATGGTTGGAGCATATTCTTTGATGGAGCTGCGAACTTCAAAGGGGTAGGTATTGGAGCTGTCTTGATCTCAAAAACTGGTCAGCATTATACGGTATCAGCCAAACTTAGGTTTCCTTGCACCAACAATATGGCTGAATACGAAGCTTGCATTTTGGGGCTTCGGCTAGCCATTGACCTAAATGTCCAAGAGGTATTGGTAATCGGGGACTCAGACCTGTTGATTCATCAAGTACAAGGGGAATGGGCTGCCAAGAACAAAAAACTCCTGCCATACATAGATTGCATACAATAATTGCGCAAGAGGTTAGTCAAGATAGAATTCAAGCATGTTCCGCGAACCCAGAATGAATTCGCTGATGCTTTGGCCACTTTGTCTTCTATGATACAGCATCCGGACAAGAATTATATTGACCCCATCCCTATTCATACTCATGAGCAGCCTGCATATTGTTTCCTTGTCGAAGATGAGTTAGATGGCAAGCCATGGTATGTTGATATCCAGGGATACTTAAAAAATGGAGATTATCCAGAGAATGCCACAAGTATTCAAAAGCGCACTATTCGGAGGTTAGCTAACCAATTCTTCTTAAGCGGAGAAATCTTGTACAAGAGGACTCCTGATTTAGGACTGCTGAGGTGTGTTGATGCTAGAGAAGATTCTAGTTTGATTGAAGAAGTCCACGCTGGAACTTGCGGCCCCCACATGAACGAATTTACCTTGGCCAAGAAAATACTGAGATCCGGGTACTTTTGGTTGACTATGGAGATGGATTGCATTCGTTATGTGCAAAAGTGTCATCAATGCCAAACGCATGCCGACATGATTCGAGTTCCTCCCAACGAACTCCATGTCACCAGCTCTCCTTGGCCATTTGCAGCTTGGGGTATGGACGTTATTGGTCCTATCGAACCTGCCGCATCCAACGGACATAGGTTCATTCTGGTTTCTATTGATTATTTCACCAAATAGGTCGAGGCTACATCACATAAGTCTGTCACAAAGAAGGTTGTAGCTGATTTTTTCCGAGATCATATTATCTGTCGATTTGGAGTTCCTGAGTCAATTATTACAGATAATGGCACCAATCTCAACAGTGATCTGATGAAAGCAACATATGAGTAGTTCAAGATCAACCATCGAAACTCTACAACCTATAGGCCACAGATGAACGGAGCAGTTAAGGCTGCAAACAAAAACATCAAGAGGATATTGCGTAAGATGATTGACAATTACAGACACTGGAATGAGAAGCTACCCTTCACATTGTTGGGATATCGTACTACGATGAGGACTTCTACAGGGGCAACTCCTTATCTTCTGGTTTATGGTACCGAAGGTGTGATACCTTCTGAAGTAGAGATACCTTCCCTAAGGATCATTCAGGAAGCAGAACTGAGTGATGCTGAATGGGTGCGAGGTAGAATGGAACAACTGGCACTCATTGATGGGAGGAGAATAAATGCAATTTGTCACGGTCAACTCTATCAGAATAGAATGGCCAAAGCTTTCAACAAGAAGGTCAGACCAAGGCATTTTACACCGGGGAAACTTGTCCTAAAACGGATCTTTCCAAATCAAGATGAGGCAAAAGGAAAATTTGCACCAAATTGGCAAGGTCCTTACATGGTCCATCGGGTTCTGACAGGAGGAGCACTCGTACTAGCGGAAATGGATTGTGAAGTGTGGCCCAAGCCTATCAATTCCGACGCTGTCAGAAGATACTTCATCTAAGAAGTTAAGAGAAAGTTATTTCTGTTATGCTTCCTTACCTTGTAATTGGAACTACATTTGACTTGATTCCCGTTTAAGAGAGGTACGTAGGCGCTCCTATGGAGTTCGGTCTAATCATAATAAAACCTTTCATTTTCCCTTGTCAAGCATTATAACTTCGGCAGAATTTTTGAGAGGATCTCAAAAATTCCATCTGAAAAGCATTACCATGAATCGTAAGACTAGGGGTGAATTTTGAGGAAGCGACCGCTCATTCTACAAAATTTTCTAGCCGAAAGTCAAGTTCTACACTGGGGCAGAAATTTTTGAGAGCCCTCAAAAATTTCATCGGAGCTGCACTCCAAAAGCAAAAATGATCAGATATTGTGATGTCTCAAAACATGTCACGGTTTATGATTCAACAATTTTTTTTTTTAAACATTTCCCTTCCCTTTTCAAAGCAAGTTATTTCAAAATACGATTTCAAAGCTTATTTATTTATTTGCTCGAGCGAGTGCCCGAAGAGAGTGCAACAGCCCACAGACACATAACAAGGAGGACAGATGCACCCAAGAGCAGATGCACAAATCAACCTCCCCTTTTTACAAATTAACAATTTTTCTTTGAAAGCAGAACTTGTAGGTACAAATCCGAGAATTATCTCAGCAGTATCAAGACAAACACCGTCATCAAAATATGGCAAGAAAGCTAAGCTACTCTATCTCCTCAAAGAAGAATTGCATTAAGCCCGACAAATACATTCGGCTCGAGAATTATATTTGGCCCGAGATTGCATTATGCCCAAGATAACTTTGGCCCGAGATTGCATTTGGCCCGAGAATTATATTTGGCCCGAGATTGCATTTGGCCCGAGAATTATATTTGGCCCGAGATTGCATTTGGCCCGAGATTGCATTGTGCTCGATAATTACGAATTGCATTGAGCCCGAGAATTGCACTGCGCCCGATAAATGCATTTGAGACCGAGATCACATTTGGCCCGAGAATTACATCAAGCCCGAGAATTTTGATTGAGCCCAAGATTACATTTTGTCCGAGAATTGCATCGTGCCCGAGATTGCATTTTGGCCCGAGAATTGCACTGCGCTCGAGAATTACGAATTGCATTGAGCCCGAGAATTGCACTGCGCCCGAGAAATGCATTTGAGACCGAGATCGCATTTGGCCCGAGAATTACATCAAGCCCGAGAATTTTGATTGAGCCCAAGATTGCATTTGGCCCGAGAATTGCATTGTGCCCGAGATTGTATTTTGGCCCGAGAATCGCACTGCGCCCGAGAATTTTGATTGAGCCCAAGATTTCATTTGGCCCGAGAATTGTATTGTGCCCGAGATTGCATTGAACCCGAGATCGCATCGAATCACAACAAGCTACCATGGAACAAATTATTCAGAAGCTACCAAATGTCATGCTATGCCACTCAAAACAGATACGATTTCTTTAATTTCTGCTTATCATGCTCCGAAGGCGTCATAGTCTAAAGGCATCATTTGCATGGTCTTCGGACATCATTTCATGGCCTACGGATTTACTTTCTGCTTATCATGCTCCAAAGGCGTCATCGTCTAAAGGCATCATTGTCACGGCCCGCAGACATCATTTCATGACCTGAGGATTAATTTTACGTATCATGACCCTGAGATATCATCGCTTAAGACATCATTTTTATCGTCTTAACCAACCTTCCATAGTCTTAAAAGGAACCTGCATCATATTTTACTTTATTCTTATTTAAATGTTAATCTTTATCTAGTTATAATAGAAATTGCAGGCACCGAAAGCTGAACAAGCCAAGAAACGAGATTAACTGTCGTCTTCACTTCCAAAATATAACTCTTACTATCACTATACCGCTAACACCGGACCGTTGCTCACGCCCAATTCTTAGCTAATTGCTCAAATCTCATCAACTCGTGCCAAATACGTCTTCGTCTAGAAAGTTCGGTTGTATATCTTCTCTAGAAGCCTCGTTCGTTTCTAAATCTAGAACTACACATGGCCTAATTCCCGTAAAAACAGGGATATGTAGGCGACTTGAAAAATGAAGTCTCGGCCGCAACCCTTTTATAATTCCCCCTTGTTTCTCCGATTTCGAAGAACTACGCCTCCGGTCGGACAAAATTGGCTACTAAGTCAACGTTCCTTGCCCGATAATTCATCCTTCATTCCCGAGTAAGGAAGGGGCAACTGTTGACACCCAATTTTGACCTTCCTATACCTCTCTCGGGCTGTTATTTTAATAATAATAATTATTTTAAATATTAATTTATTTTTATATTTTACTTGATTTATTAAATAAATTACGTGTTAACACTTTAAAATTAGTATATAAATATATAATTATTCTCTATTATTACTATCTTTTATCACAAATTTCATATGATATTACATGTCATTTATTTTACGTAAAATATATATACGTAATTTATTTATCTTTTTAAATAATTTATCTTTTGATAATTATCGTTAATTATTATTTTATCTACTAAATTTTATATACGTAGTAGTTTATTTATTAAATAGTCGTCCGAATTCAATTTCTAATCTCAAATTATTTAAATCCTATCCCCTTTCTACCCAATTTATTTCACTTTTAGCCTAAATTGGACTAATTTGGCCCAATTTTAAATCCCAAGTTTAATCCAATCTCAGCTGTTGATCTAATACGATCAACGACCGAGATCAAACCCCTTTTCTTCTTTCATTTTTAACAAACACCCCCCCCAACCCTAACCCCATTCTCCTCCACCGCCACCCTCACCCTTTTCAGCTCTCTCTCCTCTCTTTCTCCCTCCTCACCGCCGCCACCGTCGTCGCTGAGCCTCAACGGTCAACAACAATGCCGGCACCACCTTATCCCCTCTCCTCAACGCCTCTGCCAGCCACCACCAAAACCCCACCAGCAGTGGTGAAACTCCAACGCCACCGCCGCCCGTCCCCTCCTCTCTTGCTCTCCATCATCTCCTCCACTTCTATTTCTCCGGTGAAATCCCACCGCAAACCACCAAACGGCCACCCTCATCTCGACCAGAAAATCCACCCAAAACCACATCTCCACCAAAATACCACCAAAACAGAAACCCAAACCTCCTCCCTCTGTCTCACTATTTTCGGCCGCCTCTGGCCGGTGGACTACCAGCAACCTCCATTAAATCAAACCCTCTTTCCCTTTTTGTGTTTCTCTGAGAGAAATTTGGTGTTACGAGGATCTGGTCTTCTTCGACGAATGTCAAACTTCGACCAGGTGCATGTTGCTCGTGAATCATTGAACGATTTTTGGAGGATTATGTTATGATGGGTTACCACGCCGCTATTACGGGTTTGGTCTATCTCCTGATTTATGTTCATCATCTTCTCTTGCTATTACCAGTTTGTGAGATGTGAAATTAGTGAAGTTTGGCTACAAATTTGTGCTTGAATCCTGTATTTTTTTGTGTTAATTGCCCATCTGAGACTATCATATGAACTTGGTTTTAGCTGTAAATTTCTGAAAATGGTCTGACTTTGTTGTTAGTTTCCAATCACTTTCAGTAGTTATTAGTTGCTCAACTTTTCTCAAATTCGTAAAGGAGCATGATTTCTAGCTTAGTCCGAATTTTTTGTGACTGTTGATTCTGTCTATATTTGTGCAAAAGATAAATGATTACACGACTGTTGGGTGCACTGTGATTACTATTGAGCTTGTTTGAACCTTAAAATGCAACCATGATTGTTTGCTTTCCTTCCCAAACTGATTGTTTACATGCTGATTTATGATAAATGACATATTTCTTCATGTGCGAATTAACTCAAAAATTGTATAATTTAATTCAGCATATTAAAGCCAGTTTCAGCATGTTTAAATCCGTTAAATTTAATTCAGCATATTAAAGCCAGTTTCAGCATGTTTAAATCTGTCAAATTTAATTCATCATTTAAAACCAGTTTCAGCATGTTTAAATCCGTTAAATTTAATTCAGCATATTAAAGCCAATTTCAGCATGTTTAAATCTGTCAAATTTAATTCATCATTTAAAGACAGTTTCAGCATGTTTAAATCTGTTAAATTTAATTCAGCATATTAAAGCCAGTTTCAGCATGTTTAAATCTGTCAAATTTAATTCAGCATATTAAAATCAGTTTCAGCATGTTTAAAATCAGTCTTAGTATATTAAATGGTTGTCGTTTATGGACTTAAGTTAGTTTCAGCATGCTAAATAATTAGAAGCTTTGTTCATAGGACTTGATAATTTTTTTTGTTTTTTTCAAGTGCATATCATTAAACAACTTGCTCATAGGATTAATTAATAAATGTTTTACACGTTTTCATCGCTAGATATCATGCTACATAAAGTGTTAATTGTACGAATGGTGAGGCCTATGTGAGATCATTTATGTGCTACTTGTTTTCCAGTCCATGTATGTTTTGATTGACGTTAACCCCGTGTCTAATTAGGAAACCTAGATTTTATTTGTCTAGATCCACATCCAAGTTATTAAGTCCAATGCCTCTTGGACATCAAGTTGGGATGGGTAAGCATCTTAAGACGCGTTAGATTTTTCTCATTTCTTTAGTACGCACTGAGGTAAAATATTCTTAATAACCAACTTAGGTGGGTAGATAGACGGATATGATGGAAATTGACCCGAACAGAATACGACAATGACTTTGGAATTGTCTTCGATAATAAGCCGGGCACTGATCCGAATAGGTTAAAACTAACCTAAGTTTAGCTCTTGTTTTATTATACGGTTGGGGTAGTTATCTAAAATCATTTAGTAATCAGGTTTCTTTTTCTATATTCTTGTGTTAATTCTGTCTTCTTGCTGATCTCCTTTTTGTTTCATTATTTATTTTAATTGCGGTATATATGCACGATCTTTTTTTTCCACTTAGACTATTAGTAACTAATTTATCTACTTGCTTAAAATAAAGGTTTATTTGTTTAATTACTTAGTTAATAATAGGCTAATAAAACTGTTGACCCTTTGTTTATCACTTAATTCCCACATAAATAACGAATCCGGCAGGGACCCATATTTATGGACCTCGAAAGGTGCTTAACACCTTCCTTTTGAGGTAACTTGAACCCTTACTCGATTTCTGGTGACGTAGACCTTAAATTAATTTAGTCGTAGTTAGTTAGAATGGTGCCCTAACGCACCTTAAATTCGTTAGGTGGCGACTCTTCACTCTTTTCCATCCAAAAAGAGTTGTCACGTCGATGGCCCATCTTTTCGCGAGAAAAATGGGGCGCGACACAGCCCGAATCCCCAGGCCTGGATGGCAAGGTCCATGGAGGTCCCAGACCCCATACTAAAATTCAGTATCAAGACATGTCATCAGGAAGCAAGTCCAGGATCAAGATAGAGACCCAGTATCGAATATGCATGCCCAGACCTTGTCCAGGACTAAAATAGTGGGAAAATGCCTCAAAACCCCCTCCAAGGATGCCCAGGCATAATCAGGTCTAAACAGTAGAAAGTCATCTCAGGTGCTCGGTCCGACCTAGGCTAAAAACCATCCCAATTTAATAAGAAACTCAACTAGCACCCCGTCCCTACTGAGTCTAGCGTTAATAGTAAAACTGGTGATATAAATTATAATTTGACCTTCTTTTACCCCAAAAATATTCACAAGTTAAATCAAACCATTTCCAATTCATTTCCTTAAAAAATGGGCCCCCGAGGCCATGCAAGGTTTAGAAAACAATTCCAGTAGGCCCG
Organism: Jaltomata sinuosa; assembly: GCA_003996215.1. Lineage (NCBI taxonomy): Eukaryota > Viridiplantae > Streptophyta > Magnoliopsida > Solanales > Solanaceae > Jaltomata > Jaltomata sinuosa. The sequence continues at coordinate 164,026 of QJPP01007641.1, read as the reverse complement.
AAACCAAAACCATAGTAAAACATGAATAAAACCCCTTTTATATGCATGGAAATGAATGATCAACAAAAATAGCCGCCCAACAGCTCACAATTAACCTATCGGCCCTGCACAGGCCCACAGCTACTCAGCAAGCATAACCAGTCTAGAAGGATAATTCTATGCCCGGGACTTGCAGACATTTCCAATATCCCACCTTCTATGTTCCAGAGTCAACAAGGCCTCACAGGACCAAAAGGGTAAATAAAACGTATCGGCAAGTACTACAAGCATCGGAGGAACAAAAGTAGGCGGACATGAATAAAGCGGTCAAGGTCTGTGGTACCAACCTAATAAACCCAACCTAAGGATGCCTATTAATATAATTTTATCCTATATATGCGGAGTCTAGGGAAAATAAACCGTAACCTACTTGTCATCCGATGACTAGCTACGGTAACGGCGTCGTCCAGGCTCGAACTGCTCCAGGAAGCTCTGAATCACAAAAATGCCTTCCAACGAACGTCTGAATACCCGTAGTTCCTTCACGGAAATTATTCCTTACGTCCTAAGCTTTGCAAACACTATATATACACAGCTTATACTCACCTATAAGCAGTTCATAATTAAGCTTAAATCGGCAGATTTCCCAAAAGGATCATAACTTGATGAAACGTCCATAGAACTTCATAAAAATGATCATAAAAGAGCCTCGAGATGGTTACCTCAGCAAACCAAGTGTAAAGCTTGAAAAACCACCAAGAAATACCAAATCCTATCTTCTGAAACTAATTCCAAATGTGGCTTATCGAAGGGGAAAATGATTGCCACGCGTAGAGATCGCGTTTCTAGGCACGGGGGTAAACTTTAGCGATAGAAATCACCAAAAATGCACCTTGATCACTCAAGAACTCTCTCGGAATCGTCCCTTATGTTTTCTCTGTGTTTCAGAACTGTTTGAGTTTTAAAACATGAATTTGAAGCTTTAAATAGATTTTTACCCGACCCAGTTCGCGACCCGGTTTCTGCCAAGATAGTCCACGGTAAAATAGTCATAACTTTTTACTCCGAGATCGGTTTGACGTGAGGTTTTATGCGTTGAAAACTAGACTTGTAGACCTTCGATTTGGTAGGTCAGGGGACTTCTAACTCTTTGGGGTCGTTTGGTGTGATGGATAAGGGGAGTTAATCCCAGGATAAATTTTTAGTACCACTTAATCCCATGTTTGGTTACAAAGCCTAAGATAACTTATCCCAGGATTAATAGTTAGTGTTGGGATAAGTTATTCCTACCTTTGGGTGGAATAGTAATACCGGGATAACTTATCTCGAGATAAAATAGGTAAAAAGACAAAGATATCCTTTTAAACCCTTTTTATACCTCACTTTTATATCCATGTATATTTACATCATTTTTAATAACATGTATAACAACATTTACGACCTTCACTACTCGATATTTTATGATAATTCTTCATATTTTTTAATTAAAAAATTACACTATATAAATATAATTTTTATTTATGAATGTATTATACGTTGAATTTATTTGACTAATTTTTATATTTATTCATATTTTAATTTCTCTAACGCCGAATTACATATTAAATTTATTTGACTAATTTTTATGTTTATTCATATTTTAATTTCTTTAACGCCGAATTACATATTAAATTTATTTGACTAATTTTTATGTTTATTCATATTTTAATTTCTCTAACGCTGAATTGCATATTTTAAATTAATATTCTTTTAATCACTTGAAAGTTTGTATTTTATATATCAATTAAAATGAAGATAACTTTAAAGCTTACAATATAGGAGTGATATGTGCGTAAATGAAGACACATAAATAATAAATCTTTTTTTACTTTAACAATCTTAAGATGAAAGTTTTATTTTTAAGCTAAATAAGATGGAAGTTTTATTTTTAAATACACACGGGACAATCATGAGAATGCACACACAAAATATTTAAGTTAAATAAGATGGAAGTTTTATTTTTTAAGAATGAATAACTGAAGCTTGCAAGAAAATATAAAAAAATAAAACTAAATAAGGTGGAGGGTATTTTTATAAACAAACAATTTATTCTTAAAAATTATGCAATGTATATTATGTTGAATACAACAAACCAAACACTTAATAAGAAATAATCCCATCATAACTAATCCCGGAATAACTTATCCCAGCATAACTAATCCCAATATAACTAATCCCAGCATAACTTTTCTTCGAACCAAACGACCCCTTTATATATTGAGAGAAAAGCTCTGAGACATTTGACCCAAAGTTCAGAAAATTTATTAAATAAACTTACGATAACTTTTGCCGACTTGCTTGACTTCAAAACTTATCATACGATCATAAAAACCAAACAAACGGCCCGGACACCGAACTACCGGTCCTGACAAGCCTTAAATAACTTGGGGCCGCTACAGGCAAGCTCTAACTGTACAAGAAAGGCGAAAATGCATAAATGACCGGAAGGGTCATTACAGGAAGAGACCAAGGTAGCTCGATCGAAGCAGCTTTGTCACGAGCCAGACCACTACGAGTGGCACCCACCCAACCCCCGGATGAGCGAACAAATAGAACACAACCCTTAGCATAGCCTAACAGCTTAAAAATAGTGCGCATAAAGTAAACTAGCAATCAATATCAATCAATCAACTCTATTATAAATAACCTGCGGAAAATCCTTCCTTAGAATCTGAAAGTCACCGTACCAAAAAACTACCAAACTAGAGTACAAGGATGCAACCCCAATAAAAGAAATAGTCTAAGCTAAAAATAAGTGGGCTACAACTCAAATAGATAGAAATCAAGACAGCTCGATCATACAGCTCACCCTTGATGTCTTGAAGTGTCAGGCCTACAGGTGAGGTCGTGCGTCAACCGCCGGAAGATTTCCTGTACTGACAAAAGAAATGCAAGTGCAGTATCAGTACACAACCACCATGTACTGGTAGGATCATCAGCCAGTTCTAAATAAACAGTATATTTGTAGTACAAATGTCTAATATATAGTACATGAAACATGCAAACAAGCCAACAAAAAATTCTAGACTACAAGTCTCTCCCTAGCTTGTCCCCATATGTAATCTACCTTCACAATAATTATACCATTTCACATATCCCGGATCCACCCTGGATCCCCTCTAGATAACACCTAAGTGTCAAACATACATCCCGGCCTACACCAAGACCAACTCACAAATCAATATGATGATGACCCGGCCTCTCAAGGACCATATGCACAATCACAATTCATAAACACAACTCGGTCCACTCATGGAACCAATATAAAAATGCAACAACGCAATAAAGTAATCCCATACCAAATGTGGTACCCGAGCCAACCATTTAGTATTTCCCGTACCAGGCGTGGTACCTGAGCCAACTGTTAGTATATCCCATACTAGGCGTGGTACCCGAGCCAACCATTAGTATACCTGTAGCAGGCGTGGTACCCGAGCCAACTGAATGTCACATAAATCCACAGTCACAAATAATGAACAATCAACACTTGTAAACCAACAAGCAATAACACCTAGTTCATTTCACAAGACTGAAAACAGGACTTTTGGACATTCCTAAATCATTCCCTAAGTAATACAAACCATACAAATACTTAGACAAAGGTACACATACATACAATGCATACAGGAATTAATAACCATCACCTACCTCAAAATATATCCAAGCTCTACTCAACCAGAGCTTTCCCCATTTCAGGATCCCTCGCTTGTTTTTGGTCTAGAAACAAATATATAATAACCAAAATCAATCTTTATGGCCTATAAATTACCCGGATTATGCAAAACTCCCAAACCCTGGGCCAACCATGATTATTCCACCCATTCCTGGTTTTTTTACCATTAATTCACCTAAATTCATCATTTACACGATTCTTTTAGAGAATTATGGCTAAATGATCATCACCCATCATCAAGAATCAAGACCCAAGAACTCTAGCACCCTAGAATCCTCTTTTTTCCCAGATTCTACCATCCTTAGGTTATCTCAAACCTTTCCCCAAGTCCATTCCTAGAAATTCTATACCGTAGGAAAGATATTACGGAATTTGGGTAGTATAATACTTACTTTAGGACGAAAAATGGTGGAAAATGGATGGAAATCACCCAAAATCGCCCCCTTCTTCTCCCAAAATGTTTCAAGAAAAATTGAACTGTTTTGGGAAAGTTTCTGCATTAAATCCCATCACGCTCCACTATAGCGGTACCATCGTATTGGAGTCGTCCGCTATGGCGGAGGCTGACTGGCATTGACTTCTGCTGCAGCGGTATTTTCTCCCCTACAGCGGAGGTCGCTATGGCAGAGTGTCAATAGCTATGGCGGTTGACAAGGGACAGAAAGTCGTAAAGTCCCCAAAATTTTTCTATTTTACAACACACTTATTTTTCCGACATCCCGGAATAACCCCTTCACGTCAACCTCGATTTCAGGAGTTTTACTTACCTGAATTCGATTATGAAAAGTCCCCCAGATTCTTTTATGTCTTAGCTAAAAGGAAAACTAGCTCAAATCAAGGCATTTAACCCAATTCTTACCCGGATTGCCCTAGACCATACCTCACTCCAAAACCGACTGAGACTAGCCTAGCCCAAAATTTCAAACTCCCAAATCCAGAGTTTTCTAACTCTAAAAATTGTCACGAATGGTTCAACCGTAATGATGGACCCGGTCGTTATAAGCTCACCCTTGATGTCTGAAAGCACAGGGACTACAGGCGAGATCGTGTGTCAACCACCGGAAGACTTCCTATACTCACAAAAGAAAAGCAAGTGCAGAGTTAGTTCACAAACACCGTGTACTGGTAGGATCATTGGCCAGCTCCAATAAACATAATATGGACAGTAAACCATAACATAGTAAAGTACAAGAAACATGTAACAAGTCAACAAGTACCCAGATATTAAATCCCTCTCTTAGCATATTAACAAATGAACCAATAACAACTAGTGACCACACCCAAAACAACAATATATACCCTTTTCTACATTACCTGGACCCACCAAGGATCCCACTAACCTCACCTAAGTTTTAGATTGCTATCCCAGTCTACATTAATACCAAACTCACATTTAAATAAAATCACCCAGCCTCTCATGAACCTCATACAAATATCATAGTTCAAGAATACAACCCAGCCCACTCATGAAACCATCGAAAGCAAACAACAATACAATTAAACAACCCGTACCAGGCATGGTACCTGAGCTAACTATTAGAAATTCTCGTACCAGGCGTGGTATCTGAGCCAACCATTAGTAAACATATACCAGGTGCGGTACCCAAGCCAACTGTTAGTATACTCATACCAGGCGTGGTACCCGAGCCAACCGAATGTCATAACAAGTCCAAATCAATCTCACCCAATGAACAAACATACTTGTAAAATCAACAAGCAAACAAAAGAAGTTCATTTCTCAAGATTGATTACCAGACAACTAGACATTCACAAAACATTCCCTAAACATGAAACTCATACACTACTATGAAATAGTACGTGAACACATAATGTATATTAGAAATCAACAACCATCACCTACCTCAATATATTCCAAGCTTTACTCAACTGGAGCTTTCCCGTTTTCCAAAGTTCTTGCTAGTTCTTGGTCTAAAATAATACAAAATAACCAAAATCAATCTTTATGGCCTACAATTTACCCGGATGATGCAAAAATCCCAAACCCCAGGCCAACCATGATCATCTTGCCCATTTACCAGGCTTTCCCACCATTAATTCACTTATTCCTACAATTTTTATGGATACATTTAGGGAACTCAGATCACATGATCATATTCTAATGAAATCATCAACACCCAAGAACTTCTACATCTTAAAATCCCCTATTTCCCTAGATTCTACCATCCTAGGTCATTCCAACCCTTTCCCCAAGTCCACCCCTAGCAATTCTATAGCATAGGAAAGATAGTACGGAGTTTGGGGAGTAGAATTCTTACCTTTAGAATGAAAATTGGTGGAAAACTGATGAAAATTGCCCAAAATTGCCTTGCCCTTCTCCCAAAATGTGTTGAAGAAAACTGACTATTTTTGGGGAAGTTTCTGCATTAAATTCTATCACGCTCTATTATAGCGGTCTGCTCCGCTATAGCGGTACCACCGTAGTGGAATCGACCGTTATGGCAGACGCTGACCAATGTTGACTTCTGTCATAGCAGTATTGTCTCTGCTATGGCAGAAGTCGCTATGGCGGTATGTCAACCGCTATGGCAGTTGACATGGGATAGAAAGTCATAAAGTCCCCAAAATTTGTCTATTTTATAACACACTCATTTTTCTAACATTCCAGAATAACCTCTTCACGTCAACCATGATACCGGGAGTTCTACTTACCCGAATTTGATTTCAAAAAGTCCTTCAGACTCCTTTATGTCTTAGCTAAACAGAAAACTAGCAGGATATGTTACCTAATCCTTACCCGGATTGCCCTAGACCATACCTCTCTCCAAAATTGGCCAAGACTAGCCTAGCCCAGAATTTCAACTCCCAAATCTGGAAGTTTTCTGACTTAACAATTGGCATGAAAAGTCTACCCATAATGACGAACCCGGTTATTACAACAGATACCAATTTACCCATCATTCTTCCCCGAATGATCCAACCTAAAATTATGGAAATAAAGAAAGGAAAATGTAGTACCTGACTCCTCAAACAAGTGAGGGTACTTGTCCCGCATGTCCTTCTCGGTTTCCCAAGTGGCTTCCTCAACCTGATGATGCTTCCATTAAACCTTTACCATATTGATCACCTTTGTCCTTAATTTCCAGATATCCCGATCAAGAATCACAACCGGCTCCTCTTCATAGCAAAGACCTTTATTAATTAACACTTCATCCCACTTGATGATGTAGTCCCCATCCCCATGGTATCCCTTTAGCATGGATACATAGAATACCGGATGGACACCCAACAAATTGGGCGGTAGTGCTAACCTATAAGCCACTGGCCCTATAATCTCAGGAACTTCGAACAGTCTGATGAACTGAGGGCTGAGCTTGCCCTACTTACCGAAACACATAACTCCCTTCATTGGTGACACTTTCAATAGCAATTGTTCACCAACCTGGAAATCCATGTCCCTTACCTTGCGATCCGCATATTCTTTCTGCCTGCTTTGGGCCGCTAACAACAGATACCAATTTACCCATCATTCCGGTTATTACAACAGATACCAATTTACCCATCATTCTTCCCCGAATGATCCAACCTAAAATTATGGAAATAAAGAAAGGAAAATGTAGTACCTGACTCCTCAAACAAGTGAGGGTACTTGTCCCGCATGTCCTTCTCGGTTTCCCAAGTGGCTTCCTCAACCTGATGATGCTTCCATTAAACCTTTACCATATTGATCACCTTTGTCCTTAATTTCCAGATATCCCGATCAAGAATCACAATCGGCTCCTCTTCATAGCAAAGACCTTTATTAATTAACACTTCATCCCACTTGATGATGTAGTCCCCATCCCCATGGTATCCCTTTAGCATGGATACATAGAATACCGGATGGACACCCAACAAATTGGGCGGTAGTGCTAACCTATAAGCCACTGGCCCTATAATCTCAGGAACTTCGAACAGTCTGATGAACTGAGGGCTGAGCTTGCCCTACTTACCGAAACACATAACTCCCTTCATTGGTGACACTTTCAATAGCAATTGTTCACCAACCTGGAAATCCATGTCCCTTACCTTGCGATCCGCATATTCTTTCTGCCTGCTTTGGGCCGCTAACAACTTGGTCTGAATGCCTCTTAACTTTTCTTGTGCTTCCCTTACCAAGTCCACGCCCAAAGGCTTTACATCGCCTTCCTCAAATCACCCTATAGGTGACCTATAACCCCTTCCATACAACATTTCAAATGGTGCCATGTCGATGCTGGAGTGGTAGCTATTGTTGTATGAGAACTCACACAATGGTAGAAACTGGTCCCAATGACCCTCGAAGTCAATCACACATTCTCTCAGCATGTCCTCCAATACCTGGATCGTCCTCTCCGACTGACCATCAGTTTGAGGATGGAAGGCTGTGCTAAAAGTTAGTTGTGTACCCAACTCTTCATGTAGCTTGCCCCAAAATTTAGAGGTGAACTGCATACCCCTGTCTGAAATGATAGACAGTGGCACCCCATGCAATCTCACAATCTCCTTGACGTAGATCTTAGCCAATTGCTGTGAATTGTAATCTACCTTGGCCAGAATAAAATGAGCGGACTTGGTCAGCCTATCAACAATGACCCAAATTGAGTCATACTTTCCCAATGTCTTGGGAAGACCCACCACGAAGTCCATGGCTATCCTTTACCACTTCCACTCTAGAATTGACATTCTCTGGAGTATTCCTGCAGGTCTCTGATGCTCATACTTTACCTGCTGGCAGTTCTGACATTTGGACACAAAGTCAACTATGTCCCTTTTCATTCCAGACCACCAGTAATGCTGCCTTAAATTCATGTACATTTTGGTTACACCCGGATGAATCAAATATCGCGAGCCGTGAGCCTCTACCAATACTTTTTAAATGATGTCATCAACATGAGAAACACAAATCCTTCCTCTGAAATTCAACACCCCGCCAGCATCCAACGCAGCATCCCCGGACTCTCCGGATATTACCTTGCTTCGAAGCTTGATCAACTATGAATTTTGAAGTTGCTTGGCCTTTATCTCCTCTAGGAACGTGGATTTGACCTCAACACTGGCCAATACCCCTCCCTGTTCTGAAATATCCAAGTGTATGAACTTAGATTCCAATTCCTGAATGTCCCTTGCCAATGGTCATTTGGAACTCCCAAACAAGTCAAACTTACCATGCTAATTATCTTCTGGCTCAATGCGTCTGCCACCATATTTGCCTTACCCGGATGGTACTGAATGGTCACATCATAGTCCTTTAACAACTCCATCTACCTTCTCTGCCTCAGATTCAAGTCTTTCTGGGTAAAAACATACTGCAAGCTGCGATGATCGGTGAACACCTCACACTTGACACCATAGAGATAGTGTCTCCAAATCTTGAGTGCAAACACCACCGCTGCCAACTCTAAGTCGTGGGTTGGGTAATTCCTCTCATGAACTTTAAACTGCACGGAGGCATAGGCTATCACATTCCTATCCTGCATCAACACAACACCCAAACCCAAATGTGAAGCATCACAATAATCAATAAAGTCCTTACCTTCAATCGACAAAGACAAAATAGGAGTCGTGGTCAGAAGTGTCTTGAGCTTTTGGAAGCTCTCCTCACACTTGTCGGATCACACAAATGGTACCTTTTTCTGAGTCAACCTTGTCAACTGAGTAGCAATATATGCAAAGTCCTTGACGAACCTACGATAGTAGACTGCGAGCCCAACAAAACTCCTTACTTCAGTCACAGAGCTAGGCCAGACCCAACTCTTGACTGCCTCAACCTTCTGGGGATCCATCATCACCCCCTTTTCTGACACCACATGCCCTAAGAACGCAATTGAAGTCAACTAAAATTCACACTTGGAGAACTGCGCATAAAGTTTTTGGCACCTCAACAATTCTAACACAATACGGAGATGTCTAGCATGCTCTTCCCTACTCTTGGAGTAGATCAAAATATCATCAATAAAAACTATGATGAACGCATCTAAATAAGATTTAAACACCCCATTTATCAAACTCATGAATGTCGCCGGTGCATTAGTCAACCCAAACGACATCACTAAGAACTCATAATGCCCATATCGAGTCCGAAAAGTAGTCTTAGGAATGTCCTCGGGCCTAATCTTCAACTAATGATACCCTGACCTCAAATCAATTTTAGAGAATACAGATGCACCCTGTAACTGGTCAAACAGATCATATATACGAGCTAAAAGGTACTTATTCCGGATGGTCACCTTATTCAACTACCTGTAATCTATGCACATCTATATACTACCATTCTTTTTCTTCACAAAGAGGACCGAAGCACCCCCAAGGAAAAGCACTGAGATGGATGAATCCCTTATCTAGGAGTTCCTGAAGCTGAGTCTTAAGTTCTGTTAACTCTGTCGGAGCCATACGATAAGGAGGAATGGAAATTGTGCGAGTGCCTGGCTCCAAGTCAATAGAGAAATCAATATCCCTATCCGGAGGCATACCAGACAAATTCATCAGAAACACCTCCTGAAACTCTGAAACAACCGGAACTGACTCAATAGATGGGGTCTCCACACTATCATCCCAGATATGATACATAAAGGCTAAACACCCTTTCTCCACTAGGTTCCTAGCCTGAACGAATGATATTATCTTGGCTGGCTTAGGTCTGTACACACTTTTCCACTCTAGCCTATCCTTACCCGGAATCTCTAGAGCCACAGTCTTGGTGTTACAATTCAATACAACATGATAAGGGGGTAAACATGTCATGCCCAAAATGATATCAAAGTCTACCATATCAAGTATTACCAAGTCTACCCAAGTATGCAACCCCACAAATACATAAAAGAATAAGCACGATAAACATGAGTCACAATCATGAACTCTCCAACCGGGGTGGAAACATGGATAGGGAAACCAAGGATATCACAAATCAAGTCCAGACCCATAGCAAAATTCATAGACACATAAGAGTAGGTAGAACCTGGGTCAAAAAGTACTGAAGCCATCCTATCACAGACTAGAATTGTACCTATGATCACCGCGTTTGACGCCTCAACCTCCAACTTTCTTGGAAAAGCATAACAGTGAGATCGGTCATAAATTTGAGCAACTTCCTTGACTGGCTGCACCACATCCTTACCCACACCACCATTCCCCCTGTCTCCTCGGCCTTCTTGAAAGTTACCTCGCCCACCTTGTGGACGACCTCTAACATGACTACATCTACCTGCCGAGACCACATCCGTAGACTGCTGCTGAGCCTTATTACCAGTCTGTCTCTGAGGGCACTCCCTCTTAAAGTGGCTTGGATCACCGCAATAGAATCAACCATGATCAAGCAAAGGCCTACTGGTAGATGTGTAAGAAGATTCCTGGCCCCGAGGAGCCAAAAACTGCTGAGTAGCTCCCGAACGACCACCTATAGTAGCTAGCAAAGCTGACTGAATAGGACGGGCAGAGTACACCTGCTGATTGTGGCTCCTGGAGTGCAATCCACTGAAGTTTCCATCATTCCGGGGCTTCTTGGCTAACACTTTAGCCTGCCCAACCTGCTTGACCCCTTCTAACTTCTTAACATAATTTGTTACCTCATTGAATCCCTTTCCTGCTGAAGTCATGTGCACAGATAACACTTGTTAGTCTGTATTCAAGCCCTTCACAAATAACTGAATTTGCTCGTCCTCAGAATCCAACAACTGTGTAGCAAAATGAGACAAGGCATTAAACTTGGACTCATAAGAAGAGATCGATATATTACCCTGTTCCAAAGCTAGAAACTCATCATTTTTGCAATCTCTCAAAGTGCGAGGCACATACTTCTCTAAGAAGAGAGCGTGAAACTACTCCCATGTCAGTGGGGGCAAAGCAGATGACCGACATTCCACATGAGACCTCCACCATTGCTTAGCATCACCCTGCAGCTGAAACGTGACAAACTCAACCCCATGCTGTTGCACAATGCCCAGCTTGTGCAGCCTCTCATAACAGTCTAATATGAACTCATAAACATCTTCCTTTTCAGTGCCCTGAAACGTAAGAGGTTTCAGCTTCAGAAATTTAGTCAATATCTCATGCTCATTCCCTGTCATAACTGACCCAGCATTGGTCGGAAGAAGTCATCTGTGCCCGATGCTGCATCCATTCTAAGAGCTGTAGTAACCGCTGGCTGAGTACCCGGAACCTGATCCGCTATCCCCATGGGGTTGGATCCAGCACCAACCAGCCCACTCAGGAAGGACCACACTTATTGAAATGCTTCGGGTGTGATAGGGGGAAGGCCTGTACCTCCAGCTGGTGCTGCCTCCTTATGCTCTACACCCTCCTCAACTACAACCTCGACTTCATCTTCAATATGATCCTAGGGTGGGGGAGGGGTCGCCTCATGTGCTTTTGCAACTGCCTGAGCTCCACCCCTGGCGGGTGTTGCTCTACCTCGGCCCCTACCCCTGCCTCTTCCCCTACCTGTGAAAGCCGAGCCCGTTGCTGGGACCGCTGGTCTTGATCCATCGTTCCTTGTGTTAACCATCTGCGGAGAGAAGAGTGAACGAAGTCAGATACCAATTGGAATCAAGTTATAGACGAAGGAAGAAAGAAGAGATAGTTTTTCTAAAGTCCTATAGCCTCTCAAAGAAAAGTATGGGCGTCTCTGTATCATTCTGCAAGACTCTACTAGACCTATTTTGGTACGATGAGATCAACGAACCTAGAGCTCTGATACCATCTTTGTCACGACCTAGACCGCCGTGAGTGGGACTCACCCAACCTCCGGGTGAGCGAACCATCAACAACCCCGAACTTAACCGTTCTAGCAGCTCAAAATCAGTGTGCAAGAAAATAAACTAGCAATTCAATAACAATCTCAATACTATTATAATTAACCTGCAGAAATATTCTCCCTAGAACCTGAAAGTCATCATACCAAAACACTACCAAAAGTTTAGAATGCGGGGATGCAACCCCAAAATAAATAAGAGTCTAAGCCCGAGACAAGTGGGCTACAAACAAAATGGAAGAGACCAAGGTAGCTCGATCGAAGCAGCTCACTCTTGATCTATGAAAGCGCGGGGACTACAAGTGAGGTCCCGTGTTAGCTGCCGAAAGACTTTCTGTACTCACTGTCACACCCCATTTTTGATCGAGTTAACGAGTGAAAGGGTTTTTTCAATTAAAGTGATGGTATTGAATAAGGATTATTTTATTTACAGAGTCGTCACTTGGAATTGAGTTATGGTGTTCTAAGTCACCTTTTTGAATCCCTAATCAAAAGAAAATGACTCTTATTTTTGGTCTGCGAAAATAAAAGATCGGGTAAGAAATTTTGTTGATCGAGGAAAAGGTATGAGACACCTCTCGAGTCCCGTGGTTCTAGCACGGTCACTTTTATTGACTTATTTATGGCTTGAATTAACTTTTGGATAAGCGGTGCTAGGTTAATTGCTTAGTTTACCTAAATAATATGTCTAAAATGGTGACTTATATTTTTCAACTTAGGAACGTAACCGCACACAAAGCCTGAGTTAATCAAGGAGCGTAATCGCACACATGGTCGTACTCAAATATTTTATTATTATTATCGCGCCTAAAGCTCATCTAACATTAGAGGCATTTTTTTGTCTCTTGTAAACTCGAGACTATTTGTTCTTTTATTTTCACTCATTTCTTTTAGACTTTATTTAACGAGTTTTGAATTAATCCGCAACTCATCTCGCTCCCTTACAATGGGTTTTTCCTCTTTTTTCTTTTATCAATTACAATGGGTCTTGAATAAATTCGTAACCCATCTCACTCAATCTCACACTAATTAATCAATCAAACCTTAAAAGTTAGTTTAGGCCCCATGCATACTGTGATAAACTCAGAGGAAATCAATTAAGAAACCCATATCGCTCAAACTCACATTAATCATTATTAAAATAAAATTAAACAAAGCATTTTAGGTTACAGCACTAAAGGCTTCCTTGTTAATTGATATGTGCCAATCAATTTATCCAAATAACCAAACATTCAACAAAATAAGACAGAGTCAAAACATATGTAACAAAAAGGTTAAAGCACTATATTCGGCTTAACATATTTAAAATAATGATAGTTAAGTTATTAGCTTAAATCTTGATATTTTAACTAATCATAAATTTCAACAGAATATTATAACTAGTAACAGTGATAAAGCCAAACCAACGACATGACTTGAAGGAGAAGGAAACGAGCAAATATTTGACGAACTTATTATTTTATTCGTGTACATTAGTATGGTAATAATAATCAAGAAGATCATTTGGAGGGTCTTAAAGAAAGGTTGTATGCTTTCAGATGTATTCAAATACACAAGATTTATCTTAAAATTCGGATACAACACGTAATTGAACATACATAAACTTTATCACTTTCAGATAAAAACTTGATTTACCAAAATAACATTGTTCATGCTTTGATTCACAATAAAATTTATTAAAAATAAATAGGAAGGAACTGAATAAGAACCTGTGTTATAAACTAACTGAAAGTAAAAGCAAGAACATTGTCACCGAAAACTCGAAACGGGACCAAAATATGAACTCCAATGCACGAAACTTCAAAAGATACTCTCCGTTTTTCTCTTTTTTTAACTCTCTGATTTTTCTTTCTTTTTTCGTTCTTTTTTCTCTCTATCTTTTTACTGTTTCCCTCTAATCTTTTTCTTTTCCTCCTAATCTCTATCTAATTGTGTGTTTTTTTTCTCTGTTGTGTGTGTGGTGTATATATAATATGTGTTTTGTGTGTGCCGTGTGGGTGTGTGCATGTTGTGTGTGTGTTGAGGTGGTGAGAAAGTGGGGAGTGGGGGAAAAGGGATTGGGGTGAGGGGAGTGCAAGTGAGTGGGGTGGTTAGTTTTAGGATTTCTTTTTTTTTTCTTCCCTTTTTTTTCTTTTTTTAATTAAAGATAAAAATATAATGATAAAAATATTAGCTAACTATTTTGAACTAATAAAAACATAGAAAAAGTTAAATAGCTAGATTAAGAATATCATTAAGAAATATTAAAATCACTAGCGTATTTATTAAAACCTAAATTAAAAGAAAAACATATTATATTTTTTTGAAATTTTCTTTTTATTGGAAAAGTAAAACAATAAAACTTACCCTAAAATATGACTCTATTTTTTGAAATATTTTTCATCATTTTAAAATAAAACCTACTAAAAATTAATAAAGATTTGACTCAAAATAAATATTAAAGCTAAAATTGAGTTATAACTTAGAAAGGGTCAAAATCATGTGTCTACAGTTTGCCCTTCTTTGACTGAAAAGATGAAGAGTTTTCAGACAAAGAAGTAGACAACGAGACTAGTTTTGACCCGATCGTTATTTAAAAGGAAGAAGAAAAGAAAAAAGGTGCTATCGAGTCGTTGTTTTGGACAACCTACATATCCCGGGTTATAAGGGAATCAGGTCGCGTGAAGTTCAAGGAGATGGAGTGATGAGTTGGAGAGTCGAGAGGGGTCCCGTCGAGTTTTTGGTCTGTAGCTCTTGTTCTTACATCAGAATAAAAACTAAAAGTAAAAAAATAAAATACAAGTACACGATCCATTTATGCAGCTTCTCTTGAATCTTCACTTGGGTCTTGATCTTTGGATATTGCCCTAATTTTGGTGAATTTCTTGATCTTAAAACTGAAACTTGAGACTTGAACTTGAAAATTGGAGTGAACCTTTGATGCTCTTCTAAATGACAGTTTGAGGATGTTCCTGGATTCTTGTTTCTTGATCAGTATATGAAAAGGAATGGATCTCACTACGTGAGGCTGTTACATGCATTTTAACAACTGACTCAGGCTATCATTGGGATTGAGTGTTCTGAAATGAGTTGAGACTTTGTCCTTGAATATCACGATCATGCTTTGCTAGGGAAAATCTGCAAGCCATCATAAACAAAAGAAACAAACAAAAAAATTTGCCCCAGTTTTCACTGAATTTTTTTTGTGAGTTGTTAGCAAATGTGAAAAATAAAAACTCAGACTAGGAGGTATTTATCCTAGGAGAGAATTAAAAATAACAGTCTCAGACTAGAAAGTGTTTATCCTAGGAGAAAATAAAAAATGACTGTCTCAGACTAGGAAGTGTTTATCCTAGGAGAAAATAAAAAATTATTGTCTCAGACTAAGAAGTGTTTATCCTAGGAGAAAATAAAAAATGGTTGTCTCAGACTAGGAAATATTTATCCTAGGAGAAAATAAAAAATGACTGTCTCAGATTAAGAAGTGTTTATCCTAGAAGAAAATAAAAAAATAACTGAATCCCATTTTTCAGGAGGGTCCTGCTACTGCTAAATTCTATTTTTCAGGAGGGTCCTGCTATGCTAAAATCCCATTTTTCAGGAGGGTCCATCTAGTCTTATTTTCCAGGAGGGCCCTGCTACTAAATTAAATTCCATTGTCCAGGAGGGTCCTGCTACTGCTAAATTCCATTGTTCAGGAGGGTCCTGTTACTAAAATAAATTTCATTATCCAGGAGGGTCCTGCTAGTCCCATTTTCCAGGAGGGTCCTGCTACTGAAAATAAATCTCATTATCCAGGAGGGTCTTGCTATGCTAAATCTCATTTTTCAGGAGGGTCCTGTTACTAAAATAAATCCCATTGTCGAGGAGGGTCTTGCTAGTGCTAAATCCCATTGTTCAGGAGGATCCTGCTAGTCCCATTTTTCAGGAGGGTCCTGCTACTAAAATAAATCCCATTATCCAGGAGGGTCCTGCTATTGAAAATAAATCCCATTGTCCAGGAGGGTCCTGCTACGCTAAATCTCATTTTTCAGGAGGGTCCTGCTACTAAAATAAATCTCATTGTCCATGAGGGTCCGACTACTAAAAATAAATCCCATTATCCAGGAGGGTCCTGCTACACTAAATCACCAAAAATACACAACGTAATTTTTTGCCCCAGTTTAAACTAGGAAATTTTAAAGTTATTGATATGAATGCGAATTAGTTGTGCCAAAAAAGAAAAATGTAAGATTGATATGCAAATAGGGTGTTTGTTCCCTATGATCAAAATGCAATTAGGGTGTTTATTTCTTAAAATATCAATATGGTGTTTGCTCCCTAAAATACCAATAGGGTGTTTGTTTCCTAAGGTCAAAATGCAACTAGGGTGTTTGTTCCCTGTGCTGAAAGAAGATAGGATGTTTGTTCTCTAAAATTGTCACTAGGGTGTTTGTTCCCAGTGAAAGCATGAAAAAAAAATTCCCAGTATTGATATAGTGAAACTTTTTTTTTTTGAATTATTTTTTATAAATATAAAAAATAATTATAATAAAATATCCCAATTCTTTTTTTTTAGATATATTTTTTTTATTTAGTAAGACCGAGCCCTATTGCAGGACTGCTTACGTATCTTGTCATGGCAATAATCAGGTCAAACGTAGTTCATACCAAGACACAAAACTTTTCTCCTTTTCTTTCCTTTTGAAGAGTATGTTTTACCAAAAAAATATTAGAAACTGAGTAGAGGAAATCAGATCATTGGTTGAATATGTCTTGACTTCAGTTGATACCAACAATTAGTATTATGCAAGTGATACCATCAATAACTCTCAGATAAATTTGGAGTCAACTTAAACACAATTCCTATAGTTTCAAATGGTACCTCAAATATACTAAAGTATTGATAAGATCTGTTCATCTTGCCTTAGTCAAGGGTTTAAAATTATTTTTGTTCTCATGTTTCACGTGCCCTTACCACAAATAAAGTCCTAATTTACTATCAATAGAAGCGTTTGAATTTTAGGACGTTCTGAAAGTCACTCACGCTCAGAAAGAAATTCAATGCATGCAAACTGGGATGCCATACTCTTGGCCCTCATGTAAGTATCCACTAATGTGAGAACACTTATAATGAAATCAAGTAAGACTTGTCATAGGTTTGTAATGCTGGCTTGGGGGATAGGTAGGATATTCATTTGGGATCGAGTGACTATTCTCTCCTTAAGCATTGCACTATGCGCTCAATATTTTTATTTTCGCACTTGATCTTCATTTGCTTTGATGCTTTGTTTCATTTTTCTGACCTTTTTGTCTTTTTTTTAGAGTTTTTCTCTTTTTGGAGTTTTTTTTTTCAACCCTTTTTTCACATTCTTCACCCTCTCGTTTTGTCATCAAACTTAGTTCTTTGTTAGTGCGCTTAAGGAGACGAGGACAAAAGAAGAGTAGTGCATTCATGCACTAAAAAAAGATATAGGTTAAAATGTGGTTATCCAATAAAAAGGTTTTAAGCTCAAAAGGAAAACTCTAGAGATTATATGTTATTTGATAGGCTTAAAAGGCACAATCAGGTCAAAGAAAGCCTACAATCCTTTTTCAGAGTAAGTGTTGATCAAAATTTTGTCTCAGCAAACATTCAGGCCAAGTTCTAGATCAACAGAGACATGTCATTGAATTTTTAATCTAAACCTCACCTCACAATGCACATGAAACAACGAGGTCAGATTTGTTTTAACCCTGACTTTAATAAGAGAATTTCTCAAGTGTCACTTAGGTACAACTAAGAGGTACTAAACGAATCTATAGTTCACAATAAAGTTGGTCCACTTCATCATGTCGAGTAATTTAATATCTTTTTTTTCATGCACACCTCTAAGTGTTGGTACCAATAAAGTCAAGAGATTTTTTTTTTCGTGATACCGAACCTTAAGAAAGGTTTACTGCAAATCATGCTTAAGAACATGAATCAGATCTTTGCGTATTTCAAAAAAAAATTGAAATATAAAGTAATTTCTTTTGGATTTTAGAATAAAGGAATTTTTTTTTGCATTTTTAAATAAAGATAAAAAAAACTTTTTTTTTTGGGAAAAAGATTGAACCTTTTGAATTATTGAATAAAGATCACCGAACCCGAAGAGGATTGCATATGTATCTCGTCGAGACGAGAATCAGGTGTGCGTAGTTCGTCCAGATTGGACATTTAAAAAAAAATTGAAATATTTAAAACTAACTTAGAAAATGGACTTTTTTCCTTTTTTGTAAAAATTATATGAAAGCAAAGTCTGTTGGTTTTCTTCTATTAACATCAAATTATTTTTGTGATTTTTGGTAAGACATGTAAAATCTTTTGAAATTTTCCTTTTTAAAAAATGCAAAAGAACTTCTATAACAAGAAAATAGTTTTATCCCCTTTTTTTTTTAAGGACAACTATTTTTCTCATTTCACTAATCTCTCTAAAATTGGTCAACATGCAAATACTTTTCGAATAATATCACAAATAACACATAGAATGCACATGTTGGTCAAATAAAGAAGAATACCTGTCCTAAATAGACCCGACCCCTGTGCCGAGTCCCACTAGGTCAAATGCACATGATGCAAATAAAGCGTAGCCTACAAGGGATAACTATAGGTCATAGTTTTATCCGACTAGATTTAATATCCTACGGTAAAGGTGTCTAGACTGGCTAACCCGAGTGGACAGCTCGGGCCAGGGAAGGTCAGTTTACCGGTAGAAGAGCTATTTCGATTTTATTGGTGGTTCAACCCCTCCTAATATGTGTGACTAATATTCCTGATCCAGGAGCGTAACCGCACACAGGATCATCTTGGATAGAAGGTTTTGTGGAGCGTATCCGCATACACAGTAAACAACGGTAGATGTAATTCAGAGACTCAGAGGGGTGCGCGAGAGAAGACAGTTTATATGTACAGCCACAAATATCAAAGTGATAAATAAGCAATCAAAGAGCACATCAGGTAAGCATACGCAATACATATATCCAGGAAATAAAGAAAGCCAAAAATAAGTTAACATACAATGTCGAACTCTGTTTATTTTCCCAGCAGAGTTGCCAGAGATGTCACACCCCTTTTTCAATCGGGTTAACGAGTGAAAGAATTTTTCCAATTAAAGTGACGATATTGAATAGGGATTATTTTATTTACAGAGTCGCCACTTGAAATTGAGTTATGGTGTTCCAAGTCACCTTTTTGAATCCCTAATCAAAAGGAAATGACTATTATTTTTGGTCTGCAAAAATAAAAGACCGGGTAAGGAATTCTGTTGACCTAGGGGAAGGTATGACACACCCCTCGAGTCTCGTGGTTCTAGCACGGTCGCTTTTATTGACTTATTTATGGCTTGAATTAACTCTTGGATAAGCGGTGCTTGGTTAATTGCTTAATTTATCCAAAATGGTGACTTGTATTGTTTGGCTTAGGAACGTAACCGCACAAAAAGCCTGAGTTAACCAAGGAGCGTAACCGCACACATGGTCGTACTCAAATATTTTATTATTATTATCGCACCTAAAGCTCGTTTAACGTTAGAGACATTTGTTCGTCTCTTGTAAACTCGAGACTATTTGTTCTTTTATTTTCACTTATTTTTTTAAAACTCTTTTTAACGAGTTTTGGATTAATCCGCAACTCATCTCGCTCCCTTACAATGGGTTTTTCCTCTCTTTGCTTTTATCAATTGCAATGGGTCTTGAATAGATTCGTAACTCATCTCACTCAATCTCGCACTAATTAATCAATCAAACCATAAAAGTTAGTTTAGGCCCCGTGCATACTGTGATAAACTCAGAGGAAATCAATTAAGAAACCCATATCGCTCAAACTCACATTAATCATGATTAAAATAAAATTAAACAAAGCATTTTAGGTTACAGTTGTCATGACTTAGACCGTCGTGAGTGACACTCAGCCAACCCCCGGATGAGAGAATCAGTAGAGTTCAACCCTTAGCCTAGACCAACAGCCTAAAACCAGCAAACAGAAAATAAACTAGCAATTCAAATAATGCGAAATGCCTTTCATTGAAATAAAACCTGTGAAAATTCCCCTAGAATCTGAAAGTCATCATACCAAACACTACCAATACTAGAGTACGGGGATGCAACCCCAAAACTTAAAACAATAAAGAGATAGTCTAAGCTTGAAATAATTGAGCTACAACTCAAAGATAAACACCAAGGCGTCTTGGTCAAACAACTCACCCTTGATATTTGGAACAGTCCGGTCTAAAAGTGAGGTCCTGCGTCAATCGCCGGAAGATTTCCTCTACTCACCAAAAAAATAAGCAAGTGCAGTATCAGTACACAACCACCTAGGTTATCCCAACCTTTCTCCAAGTTCTCTCCTAGAAATTTTATCATGTAGGAAAGGAGTACGAAGTTTGGGGAGTAGAATCCTTACCTTTAGGATGAAAAATAGTGGAAAACTGGTAGAAATTGCCCAAAATCGCCCCCTTCTTCTCCCAAAATGTTTCAAGAAAAATTGAACTTTTTTGGGGAAGTTTCTACATTAACTCCCATCACACTCCACTATAGTGGTCTGCTCCGCTATAGCGGTACCGCCGTAGTGGAGTCATCCGCTATGGCGGAGGCTGACCGACGTTGACTTCCGCTATAGCGGTAATTTCTTCATTACAGCGGAGGTCGCTATGGCGGAGTATCAACCGCTATAGCGGTTGACACGGTACAGAAGTAATAAAACCTCCAAAACTAGTCCATTTTATAACACACTTATTTTCCCGACGTCCCAGAACAATCCCTTCACGTCAACCTCTATTCTGGGAGTTCTACTTAGCCGAATTCAATTCCGAAAAGTCCTCCGGACTCCTTTATGTGTTAGCTACGAGGAAAACTAGCTCACCATAAGACATCCAACCCAATCCTTACCCTGATTGTCCTAGACTCCACCTCTGTCCAAATCCGGCTGAGGCTAGCCTAGCCTAGAATTTCAAACTCCCAAACCCAGAGTTTTCTAACTCTAAAACTTGGCACAATTGGGCTACTCGTAATGATGGACCTGGTCATTATAAAAGATACCAATTTACCCATCGTTCATCCTCAAATAATCAAACCCAAATTTACGGAAATAAAAGAAAGAAAGTGTAGTACCTGAATCCTCAAACAAATGAGGGTACTTGTCTCGCATGTCCTTCTCGGTTTCCCAAGTGGCTTCCTCAATCGGACGATGCTTCCACTGAACCTTTACCATATCAATTACCTTTTTCCTCAACCTCCGGATATCCCGAGCAAGAATCAAGACTGGTTCTTCTTCATAACGAAGATCCTTATCGAAAAGCACCTCATCCCACTTGATGATGTAGTCCCCATCCCCATGGTATCACTTAAGCATGGATACATAGAATACCAGATGGACACCCGACAAACTGGGAGGCAGTGCTAACTTATAAGCCACTGGCCCCACAATCTCAAGAACCTCAAACGGATTGATGAACCGAGGGCTAAGCTTGCCCTTCTTACCAAACCGCATAACTCCCATTATTAGTGACACTTTCAAATATATCTGTTCACCAACCTGCAATATTATATCCCAGACCTTGCAATCTGCATACTCCTTCTACCTGCTTTGGAAAGCCAGCAATTTGGCCTGAATGCCCCTTACCTTTTCCTATACTTCCTTTATCAATTCCACTCCCAAAGGCTTTATATCGCCTTCCTCAAACCACCCAACCGGTGATCTGCAGCTCCTTCCATACAATGCCTCGAATGGTGCCATGTCAATACTGGAGTGATAACTATTGTTGTATGAGAACTCACACAACGGTAGAAACTGGTCCCAATGACCCCCAAAATCTATCACACATGCTCTCAGCATGTCCTCCAATACCTGGATCGTCCTCCCCGACTGACCATCAGTCTGAGGATGGAAGGCTGTGCTAAAAGTGTGTTATGTACCCAACTCTTCATGTAGCTTGCCCCAAAATTTAGAGGTGAACTGTGTACCCCTGTATGAAATGATGGACAGTGGCACCCCATTCAATCTCACAATCTCCTTCACGTAGATCTTAGCCAATTGCTGCGAATTGTAATCTACCCTGACCAGAATAAAATGAGCGGACTTGGTCAACCTATCAACAATGACCAAAATTGAATCATACTTCCCCAATGTCTTAGGAAGACCCACCACGAAGTCCATGGCTATCCTTTCCCACTTCCACTCTGGAATTGGCATTCTCTGGAGTAGTCCTGCAAGTCTCTGATTCTCATACTTTATTTGCTAGAAGTTCTGACATTTGGACACAAAGTCAACTATGTCCCTTTTCATTCTGGGCCACCGGTAACGCTGCCTTAAGTTCCTGTACATTTTGGTCACATTCGGATGAATTGAGTACCGCGAACCATGGGCTTCCGCCAAGATTTTTTGAATTATATCATCAACTCAAGGAACACAAATCTTCTATCTGAAATTTAGTACTCTACGAGACTCTAACGTGACCTCGATGGATTCCCCAAATATTACCTTTCCTCGCTTACTCAGTTTCGGATCCTAAAATTATTTGGCCTTTATTTACTCTATGAAGGTGGCTTTGACCTCAATGCTGGCCAACAACCCGCCCTATTCTAAAATACCCAAGTGCATGAACTTGGCCTCTAAAGCCAGAAATTTCCCTTGCTAGTGGTCGTTTGGACACCCCCAAACAAGCCAAACTACCCATGCTAACTGTTTTCCGGCTCAATGCATCTGCCACCACATTAGCCTTACCCGGATGGTACTGAATAGTCATATCATAGTCCTTTAATAACTCCATCCCCCTTCTCTGACTCAAATTCAAATCCTTCTGAGTGAACACATGTTGCAGACTGCGATGATTGGTGAACACCTCACACTTGACACCATAGAAATAATGTCTCCAAATCTTGAGTGCAAAGACCACGACATCCAACTCTAATTCATGAGTAGGATAGTTCTTCTCATGCACCTTCAAATGCCTAGATGGATAGGCTATCACATTCCTATCCTGCATCAACACAGCACCCAAACCAGAATGTGAAGCATCACAGTAAATAATAAAGTCTTTACCTTCAACCGGCAAGGACAATATAGGAGCCATAGTCGGAAGTGTCTTGAGCTTTTGGAAGCTCTCCTCGCACTTGTCAGACCACACGAATGGTACATCTTTCTGTTTCAGCCTGGTCAGGTGAGTAGCAATAGACGCAAAATCCTTAACAAACCTCTGGTAGTACCCTGCGAGCCCAACAAAACTCCTCACCTCGATCATAGAGCTAGACCGGGTGATGTGCCGCCATTCTACGGCACGTTTGACTCCTTTAAATAAGAATAATCGTAAGTTTTCAAGCAACCATCGTCGTTTTTGATGTGTTTTATGTTATATTTGAAGGAAAGGGAGACAAACGTAGAAAAGGAAGGAAATACGATCAAAAGAGCGCTTCTGCCTAAGAGTGACGGCCCGTCACTGACCTGACGGACCGTCACCCATTCCACCAAGATAAAACAAAGAAAAACACTGTAAGTCGTCACTGGGCGGACGACTTACCAGAATTTTCCAGCAAGTCGTCACAGGCCCGACGACTTACCAGAATATTCATGTAAGTCGTCGAGCAGGTGACGACTTACCTGGAAAATTGCCTGGGAGCTCACTGTTTAGCTGTGACGGCCCGTCACGCATGTGACGGTCCGTCAAGTGGACCGTCAAGTTGAGGCAGTACGCGACGCGGATTCCGAACATTTTTGGTTTATTTCCTGGACTCCTATAAATACCCTATGTTAGGTTTTTATTTTATTATAATTGATTACCAAGACATTACCCAATAGTGTTTGGAGATTTTTAGTCTACTTTTGAGAGAAGGAAACACGCAAGAACACGTTTTCTTCTTCTTGAATCGTGTTCTTGATTGTTCTTGGGATCTTGATTTTCTTGTTCTTGGATAATTGAAGCTTGTTTTCATTATATTGTAAGAATCTCTTTTCTTTATTATGAATATGATCTTCTTCTCGTTCCATAAAAGCATGATTAACTAACTTCCCACAACTAGGGTTGTGGGAGCCATGGCTAAAGTAGCGATATAGATTCCGGGTAGCGTCGGGTTCAATATTTATGATTGTCACGTTGTTAATCATTCATTCTTCACGTTTTATAGTGGTTGCAAACATTAGAACATGCCTAGGTTTAATTTGCTTGAGTAAAGAAATTAAAAACCGGGAAATTTGATTAACTACGAGGATTCGAGACTACCAACTCTCGTCTTATGATTAATGCTGTAACTAGATTAATCTACTTGATGTTTAGGATTGAAATATAAAAGCTCACCTTTTCAAGTTCGAGAGAATTGAAAAGGAAATTCGTCTATTTGGTTGAGAAATGTTTAGATGATACCATTAATTCAATCACATCATGACATGCATATAAGAAAGAACCCGGTTAAGCTTGAATCGACATTGTTACAACGCCATGGTGAACACTTCCCTAGTTCTCTCTCCTATTGATTTCACTCATACGTTATTATTTGTTTTTGTTCACGTTTTGATCACGCAAACCCCCCTCCTATTTACCGGAAACTATTGATTACTAGTCATCTACTTCACTAATTACTTAATTCGCACCTTATTCCCTGTGGGATCGACCCCAACCTCTGTTGGGTTCTATATTTGTCGACGACCGCTTACGCTTCTTAATTGGAGGTGTAGTTTGGGCGTTATCACCGGGCCCAACTCTTGACTGCCTCAATCTTCTGGGGATCCACCATCACCCTCTGTTCTGACACTACATGCCCCAAGAATGCAACTGAAGTCAACCAAAACTTGCACTTAGTGAACTTTGCATAAAGCTTCTGACATCTCAAGATGTCCAACATAATACAAAGATGATTAGTGTGCTCCTCGCTACTCTTGGAGTAGATCAAAATATCATCGATAAACACAATCACGAAGGAATCCAAATGCGACTTAAATACCCCATTCATCAAACTCATGAATGTTGTCGGTGCATTAGTTAAACCAAACGACATTACTAGGAACTCGTAATGCCCATATCGAGTTCAAAAAGCAGTCTTAGGAATGTCCTCAGGCCTAATCCTCAACTGATGGTACCCCGACCTCAAGTCAATTTTTGAAAACACCGAAGCGCCCTGAAGCTGGTCAAACAAATCATCAATGCGGGGTAGAGGGTACTTATTCTGGATGGTCACCTTGTTCAACTGCCTATAATCTATGCACATCCGCATACTACCATACTTTTTCTTTACAAACAAAAAAGAAGCACCCCAAGGCGACGCACTGGGACGGATAAATCCCTTATCTAGGAGTTCCTGTAGCTGAGTCTTAAGTTCCCTTAACTCTGCCGGAGCCATACGATACGGAGGAATAGAAATGGTACGAGTGCCTGGCTCCAGATCAATACAAAAGTTGATATCTCTATCCGGAGGCATACCAGGCAAATCCGCTGGAAACATCTCTAGAAACTCAGAAACCACCGAAACTGACTCAATAGATGGGGACCTCTACACTATCATTCCGGAGATGAGCCAAGAAGGCTAGACACCCTCTCCCCACTAGCTTCTTAGCCCGAACGAACGATATGACCTTAACTGGCTTAGGCCGGTACACACCTTTCCACTCTAGTCTATCCTTACCCGGAATCTCTAGAGCCACAGTCTTGGTATTACAGTTCAACACAACATAATAAAGGGACAGCCAGGTAATGCCCAAGATAATATCAAAATCATCCATATCCAGGATTACCAAGTCTACCCAAGTATGCAACCCCACAAACACAACAGAACAGTCATGATAAACATGAGTCACAATCACAGACTCTCCAACCGGGTAGAAACATGGATAGGGAAATCAAGGATATCACAAATTAATTCCAGACCCAACGCAAAATTCACAAATACATAAGAATATGTAGAACTTGGGTCAAATAATATCGAACCCATTTTATCGCAGACAAGAATGGTACCGGTGATCACCGCATCTGATGTTTCCACCTCAGTTCTCCCTAGAAATGCATAGAAATGAGCCTGATCATCAATCCGAGCAACTTCTCAGGCCGGCTGTGCTGCACCTCTGCCCGCGCCGCCGTTCCCTCTGTCGCCCCGGCCTCCCTAAAAGTTTCCTCGCCCACCTTGTGGACGACCTCTAGCATTACCGCCTCTACCTGCCGGGACCACCGCTCTAGACTACTGCTGACTGTGATTACCTATCTGCCTGAGTGGGAACTACCTCTTAAAGTGGCTCAGATCGCCATAATGGAAGCAACCACGGTCATGTGTAGGCCTGCTAGCTGATGTATAAGATGCTCCCTGGCCTATAGGAGCTGAAGGATGATTATGAGCTCCCTAATGACCACCTGTAGCAGCTGGTAGAGCTGACTGAATAGGACGGGCTGAGTATACCTGCTGATTATGACCCCTGGAATATGAACCACCATAATTTCCCTCATTTCGAGGCTTTTTGGCTAACGCCTTAGCCTGCCCCGCCTGCCTGACTCCCTCAAGTTTCTTCACATAATCCACCACATCATTAAAGCCCTTCCCTGAAGAAGTCATATGCACTGACAGTACCTGCAACTCAGTATTCAAACCTTTCACAGACCCGTTCCTCCTCGGAATGCAACATCTGTGCGGCAAAATGAGACAAGGCGTGGAACTTAGCCTCGTAAGCAGAGACTGACATGCTGCCCTGCTCCAAGTTCAAGAACTCATCCTTCTTCCGGTCCCTCAAAGTACGGGTTACGTACTTCTCTAAAAACAAAGTGTGGAACTGTTCCCAAGTCAGTGGGGGTAGAACAGAAGACCTGCACTCCACATGAGACCTCCACCACTGCTTGGTATCACCCTGCAGCTGAAATGTGACAAACTCAATCCCATGCTAACGTACAATACCCAACTTGTGCAACCTCTCATATCAATCCAAGATGAACTCATAAGCATCCTCCCTATCAGTACCCTAAAATGTAGGAGGTTTCAGCTTGAGAAACTTGGTCAGCATCTCATGCTTATTCCCCGTCATCACTGGGCCTAGCATTGTCCTGAAGAAGTCATTCGTACCTGAAGTTGCATCCATCCTAGGAGCCGTAGTAACCACTGGCTGAGTATCCAAGGCCTGGTTTGCAAAAGCCGCGGGTATGGCTCCAGTACTAGCCAACCCACTCAAAATATTCCAAGCCTGCTGAAAGGCTTCTGATGTCATAGTAGGGAGGCTTGCACCCCCAACCGGTGCCGCCTCTTCCTGTGCCTCACCATCTTAAGCCACAACTTCTACATCTTCAGCAACATGTTCCTGAGATAGGGGAGGGGTCGCTTCACGCTCTCCACCAGTCGCTCGAGCTCTACCCCTGGCGGGTGCGGCTCTACCTCGTCCTTTGCCTCTTTCCCTACCTTTACCATGAACAACCGGGCCCGCTGCTCTAGATCCATTGTTCCTTGTGTTAACCATCTGCGAACAAAAGATTGAATGAGATTAGATACCAATTTGTATCACCAGATACCAATTGGAATCAAGTTATAGCACGAAGGAAAGAAGGAAGAGATAGTTTTCCTAAAGCCCCATAGCCTCTCGAAGAAAAGTACGGACGTCTCCGCACCGTTCCGCAAGACTCTACTAGACCTATTTGGTACGATGAGATCAACGAACCTAGGGCTCTGATACCATCTTTGTCACGACCCAGACCATCGTGAGTGGCACCCACCCAACCCCCGAATGAGCGAACCAGTAGAGTTCAACCCTTAGCCTAGACTAACAGCCTAAAACCAACAAATAGAAAATAAACTAGCAATTCAAATAATGCGAAAGGGCTTTCATTGAAATAAAACCTGTGGAAATTCTCCTAGAATCTGAAATTCATCGTATAAAACACTACCAATACTAGAGTACGGGGATGCAACCCCAAAACTTAAAACAATAAAGAGATAGTCTAAGCCCGAAACAATTAGGCTACAACTTTAAGAAAAACACCACGTCGGCTTGGTCGAATATCTCACCCTTGATATCAGGAACAGTCCGGCCTACAAGTGAGGTCGTGCATCAACCGCCGAAAGATTTTCTGTACTCACCAGAAAAATAAACAAGTGCAGTATCAGTACACAACCACCGGTAGTGGTAGGATCATCAGCCAGTTCCAAATAAAACAGTCTATAATCAGTACAGTAAATCAAGTATAAGTACGGAAAACATGAAACAAGTCAATAGGATTCCCTAGACTACAAGTCTCTACCTAGCTTGTTCCCGCATGAAATCCACCTTTTATAACTCTAAACAACAATCACAAAATCAATAATTCATCCTTTTTGTCAAGCTTGGACCCACCTTGGGATCCCTTCTAAACAACACCCAAGTGTTAAACAGACAACTCGGCCTAATCCAAGACCAACTCAACAGATATAACAGGATTCCCGGTCACTTAAGGACCACCAACGAATATCACAATTCAATAAAATAGTCCGGTCCACTCACGGAACCAATAACAGTCAATGCAATGCAACAATATCAATGCAATGATGCAGTAAAATAAACATGTACCAGGCGGGGTACCCGAGCCAACCTTTAGTATTCCGTACCAGGTGTGGTATCCGAGCCAACTATTTGTTATACCCATACCAGGTGTGGTACCCGTGCCAACCGTTAGTATACCCATACCAGTCGTGGTACCCGAGCCAACCGAATGTCAATAATCCACAGTCAAATAATGAACAAACAATTTGTAAACCAACAAGCAACACACCGTTCAATTCACAGACTGTAAAACAGGACTCTTAGACATTCTACACAATTCCTCTAAGCCATGCAATTCATACAAACACTTAGATAAGAGTAAAAAATATACAATATCCACAGGAATCATAAGCCATCACCTACCTCGAAATGATCCAAGCTCTACTCAACCCGAGCTTTCTCGTGTTTCAGATTTTTTTCTCGTTCTTGGTCTAAAACAATATACAAGTACTCAAATTAACAAACAAGGCCTGCACATTACCCGGATTACACCAAATCCCAGACCCCTAGGCCACCCATGATCATCCTACCCTTTTTCTAGGCTTCCCGCCATTAATTTCCCTAGTTCTATCATTTTCACGGATAAAAATAGAGAATTTAACAACATACGATCATAATACCTTACTTTTAACAATACCCAAGAACTTTCATGCCTAGAATGCCCCTTCTTCCTTGGATTCTACCATCCCTAGGTTATCCCAATCTTTCCCCAAGTTCCCTCCTAGCAATTCTACCGTATAGGAAAAGTAGTACAAAGTTTGGAGAGTAGAATCCTTACCTTTAGGACGAAAAATAGTGGAAAACTGGTAGAAATCGCCCAAAATAGCCCCCTTCTTCTCCCAAAATGTTTCAAGAAAAATTGAATTATTTTGGAAAAGTTTTTGCATTAAATCCCACCACGCTCTGCTATAGAAGTTCGCTCCGCTATAGCGGTACCACCGTAGCGGAGTCGTTCGCTATGGCGGAGGCTGACCGACGTTGACTTCCGTTGTAGCAGTAATTTCTTCACTATAGCGGAGGTCGCTATGGCGGAGTGTCAACCTCTATAGCGGTTGAAACGGGACATAAAGTCGTAAAACCTCCAAAAATAGTCTATTTTACAACACACTTATTTTCCTGACGTCCTGGAATAATCCATTCACGTCAACCTCGATTCCAGGAGTTCTACTTACTCGAATTCGATTCTGAAAAGTCCCCTGGACACCTTTATGTGTTAGCTACGAGGAAAACTAGCTCACCACAAGATTTACAATCCAATCCTTACCCGGATTGCCCTAGACTCCACCTCGCTCCAAATCCGACCGAGGCTAGCCTTGCCCAGAATTTCAAACTCCCAAACCCAGAGTTTTCTAATTCTAAACTTGGCACGATTGGGCTACCCGTAACGACGGACCCGGTCATTACAACAGTACTAAAGGCTTCCTTGTTAATTGATATGTGCCAATGAATTTATCCAAATAACCAAACATTCAACAATGATAATGATAGTTAAGTTATTAGCTTAAATCTTGATATTTTAACTAATCATAAATTTCAACAAAATAATTTAACTATTAACAGTGATAAAGCCAAACCAACGACATGACTTGAAGGAGAAGGAAACGAGCAAATATTTGACGAACTTATTATTTTATTCGTGTACATTAGTATGGTAATAATAATCAAGCAGATCACTTGAAGGGTCTTAATGAAAGCTTGTATGCTTTCAGATGTATTCAAATACACGAGATGTAACTTAAAATTCGGATACAACACGTAATTGAACATACATAAACTTTATCACTTTCACATAAAAACTTGATTTACCAAAATAACATTGTTCATGCTTTGATTCACAATAAAATTTACTAAAAATAAATAGGAAGGAACTGAATATGAACCTGTGTTATGAACTAACTGAAATTAAAAGCAAGAACATTGTCACCGAAAACTTGAAACGGGACCCAGCATTGGTCGGAAGAAGTCGTCTGTGCCCGATGCTGCATCCATTCTAAGAGCTGTAGTAATCGCTGGTTGAGTACCCGAAACCTGATCCGCTATCCCCATGGGGTTGGCTCCAGCACCAACCAGCCCACTCAGGAAGGACCACACTTACTGAAATGCTTCGGGTGTGATAGAGGGAAGGCCTGTAACTCCAGCCGGTGCTGCCTCCTTCTGTTCTACACCCTCCTCAACTACAGCCTCGACTTCCTCTTCAATCTGATCCTAGGGTGGGGGAGGGGTCGCCTCATGTGGTTTTGCAACGACCTGAGCTCCACCCTTGGCGGGTGTTGCTCTACCTCGGCCCCTACCCCTGCCTCTTCCCTTACCTCTGACAGCCGAGACCGTTGCTGGGACCGCTGGTCTTGCTCCATTGTTCCTTGTGTTAACCATCTAGGGACAGAAGAGTGAACGAAGTCAGATACCAATTGGAATCAAGTTATAGCACGAAGGAAGAAAGAAGAGATAGTTTTCCTAAAGTCCTATAGCCTCTCGAAGAAAAGTATGGATGTCTCTGCATCATTCTGCAAGACTCTACTAGACCTATTTTGGTACGACGAGATCAACGAACCTAGGGCTCTGATACCATCTTTGTCACGACCCATACCACCGTGAGTGACACTCACCCAACCTCCGGGTGAGCGAACCATCAACAACCCCAAACTTAACCGTTCTAGCAGCTCAAAATCAGTGTCCAAGAAAATAAACTAGCAATTCAATAACAATCTCAATACTATTATAATTAACCAGCAGAAACATTCTCCCTAGAACCTGATAGTCATCGTACCAAAACACTACCAAAAGTCTAGAATGCGGGGATGCAACCCCAAAATAAATAAGAGTCTAAGCCTGAGACAAGTGGGCTACAAACAAAATGGAAGAGACCAAGGTAGCTCGATCGAAGAAGCTCACTCTTGATCTATGAAAGCGCGGGGACTACAGGTGAGGTCTCGTGTCAGCCGCCGAAAGACTTTCTGTACTCACTGTCACACCCCTTTTTTGATCGAGTTAACGAGTGAAAGGGTTTTTCCAATTAAAGTGATGGTATTAAATAAGGATTATTTTATTTACAGAGTCGCCACTTGGAATTGAGTTATGGTGTTCTAAGTCACCTTTTTGAATCCCTAATCAAAAGAAAATGACTCTTATTTTTGGTCTACGAAAATAAAAGATCGGGTAAGGAATATTGTTGACCGAGGGGAAGGTATGAGGCACCTCTCGAGTACCGTGGTTCTAGCACGGTCACTTTTATTGACTTATTTATGGTTTGAATTAACTCTTGGATAAGCGGTGCTGGGTTAATTGCTTAATTTACCTAAATAATATGTCTAAAATGGTGACTTATATTTTTCAGGTTAGGAACGTAACCGCACACGAAACCTGAGTTAACCAAGGAGCGTAACTGCACACATGGTCATACTCAAATATTTTATTATTATTATCGCGCCTAAAGCTCATCTAACATTAAAGGCATTTTTTTGTCTCTTGTAAACTCGAGACTATTTGTTCTTTTATTTTCACTCATTTCTTTTAAACTTTATTTAACGAGTTTTGGAATAATCCGCAACTCATCTCGCTCCCTTACAATGGGTTTTTCCTCTCTTTTCTTTTATCAATTGCAATGGGTCTTGAATAAATTCGTAACCCATCTCACTCAATCTCGTACTAATTAATCAATCAAACCTTAAAAGTTAGTTTAGGCCCCATGCATACTGTGATAAACTCAGAGGAAATCAATTAAGAAACCCATATCGCTCAAACTCACATTAATCATGATTAAAATAAAATTAAACAAAGCATTTTAGGTTACAGTAGTAAAGGCTTCCTTGTTAATTGATATGCGCCAATCAATTTATCCAAATAACCAAACATTCAACAAAATAAGACAGAGTCAAAACATATGTAACAAAAAGGTTAAAGCACTATATTCGGCATAACATATTTAAAATAATGATAGTTAAGTTATTAGCTTAAATCTTGATATTTTAACAAATCATAAATTTCAACAAAATAATATAACTAGTAACAGTGATAAAGCCAAACCAACGACATGACTTGAAGGAGAAGGAAACGAGCAAATATTTGATGAACTTATTATTTTATTGGTGTACATTAGTATGGTAATAATAATCAAGAAGATCACTTGGAGGGTCTTAAAGAAAGGTTGTATGCTTTCAGATGTATTCAAATACACAAGATGTATCTTAAAATTCGGATACAACACGTAATTGAACATACATAAACTTTATCACTTTCAGATAAAAACTTGATTTACCAAAATAACATTGTTCATGCTTTGATTCACAATAAAATTTATTAAAAATAAATAGGAAGGAACTGAATATGAACCTGTGTTATGAACTAACTGAAAGTAAAAGCAAGAACATTGTCACCGAAAACTTAAAACGGGACCAAAATCTGAACTCTAATGCACGAAACTTCAAAAGATACTCTTCGTTTTTCTCTTTTTTACTCTCTGAGTTTTCTTTCTTTTTTCGTTCTTTTTTTTCTCTATATTTTTTCTCTTTCCCTCTAATCTTTTTCTTTTCTTCCTAATCTCTATCTAATTGTGTGTGTTTTTCTGTGTTGTGTGTGTGGTGTATATATAATGTGTTTTGTGTGTGCCGTGTGGGTGTGTGCATGTTGTGTGTGTGTGTGTGTTGAGGTGGTGAGAAAGTGGGGAGTGGGGGAAAAGGGATTGGGGTGAGGGGAGTGCAAGTGAGTGGGGTGGTTAGTTTTAGGATCTCTTTTTTTTTCTTCTCTTTTTTTTTTAATTAAAGATTAAAATATAATGATAAAAATATAATGATAAAAATATTAGCTAACTATTTTGAACTAATAAAAATATAGAAAAAGTTAAATAGCTAGATTAAGAATATCATTAAGAAATATTAAAAATCACTAGCTTATTTATGAAAACTTAAATTAAAAGAAAAACATATTATATTTTTTTGAATTTTTTTTTTTATTGAAAAATTAAAACAACAAAACTTATCCTAAAATATGACTCTATTTTTTGAAATATTTTTCATCATTTTAAAATAAAACCTACTAAAAATTAATAAAGATTTGACTCAAAATTAATATTTAAAGCTAAAAAAGAGTTAAAACTTGGGAAGGGTCAAAAATCACGTGTCTACACTCACAAAAAGGAAAGCAAGTGCAAAGTCAGTACACAAACACCGTGTACTGGTAGGATCATCGATCAGCTCCAATAAACATAATATGAACAGTAAACCATAACATAGTAAGGTACAAGAAACATGTAACAAGTCAACAAGTACCCAGATATTAAATCCCTCTTTTAGCATAGTAACACATGAACCAATAACAACTAGTGACCACACCCAAAACAGCAATATATACCCTTTTCCACATAACCCGAACCCACTAAGGATCCCCTAACCTCACCTAAGTTTTAGACATGCTATCCCGGTCTACACTAAGATCAAACTCACATTTAAATAAAATCACTCGGCCTATCATGGACCTTATACAAATATCACAGTTCAAGAATACAACTCGGCCCACTCATGGAACCATCAAAAGCAAACAACAATGTAATTAAACAACCCATACCAGGCATGGTACCCGAGCCAACCATTAGAAATTCTCGTACCAGGCGTTGTACTCGATCCAACCATTAGTAAACTCGTACCAGGCGTGGTACCCGAGCCAACCGTTAGTATACCCATACCAGGCGTGGTACCCGAGCCAACCGAACTTCATAACAAGTCCAAATCAATCACACTCAATGAACAAACATACTAGTAAAATCAACAAGCAAACAAAAGAAGTTCATTTCACAAGACTGATTACCGGACAACTAGACATTCACAAAACATTCCCCAAACATGAAACTCATACACTACTATGGAATAGTACGTGAACACATAATGTATATTAGAAATCAACAACCATCACCTACCTCAAAATATTTCAAGCTCTACTCAATTGGAGCTTTTCTATTTCCCGAAGTTCTAGCCGATTCTTGGTCTAAAACAACACACAATAACCAAAATCAATCTTTATGGCCTACAATTTATCCGGATTATGCAAAAATCCCAAACCCCAGGTAAACCATGATCATCCTGCCCTTTTCCTGGGCTTTCCCACCATAAATTCACCTTTCCTACCATTTTTATGGATATATTTAGGGAACTAAGGTCACATGATCATAATCTAATGAAATCATCTAACACCCAAGAACTTCTACACCTTAGAGTCCCCTATTTCTCCAGATTCTACCATCCTAGGTCATTCCAACCCTTTTCCCAAGTCCACCCCTAGAAATTCTATAGCATAGGAAAGATAGTACGGAGTTTGAGGAGTAGAATTCTTACTTTTAGGACAAAAATTGGTGGAAAATTGATGAAAATCACCCAACATTGCCTTGCCCTTCTCCCAAAAGGTGTTGAAGAAAACTAACTATTTTTGGGAAAGTTTCTGCATTAAATTCCATCACGCTCTGCTATAGCGGTACTGCCATAGTGGAATCGACGCTATGGTGGAGGCTGACTGACGTTGACTTTCGCCATAGCGGTATTTTCTCTGCTAAGGCAGAGGTCGCTGTGATGGTGTGTCAACCACTACGGCGGTTGACACAGGACAGAAAGTCGTAAAGTCCCCCAAATTGGTCTATTTTACAACACACTCATTTTCCTGACATTCCGGAATAACCCCTTCCCGTCAACCTCGATACCGGGAGTTCTACTTACCCGAATTTGATTCTGAAAAGTCCTCTGGACTTCTTTATATCTTAGCTAAATGGAAGACTAGCTCAAAATAGGACACGTTACCCAATTCTTACCCGAATTTCCCTAGACCATACCTCGTTCAAAAACTGTCCGAGACTAGCCTAGCCCAGAATTTTCAACTCCCAAATCTGAAAGTTTTGTGACTTGACAAAAAAGTCTATCCATAACAACGAACCCAGTTTTTACGATCATTGGGTTCCTTCCACCCATTAAGTTCATAGATTCAGTTCAGTTCTTCAGTTCTCCATGAATTATTCAGACCTAGGGTTCCTAAATCTTAGTGATTCATTGCAATTGAGATGTTATTGCTTATGTGATATAAATTACATGTGTAACACCCCAGAACTTCCAAGCTAGACTTAACTCAGAAAATCAGAAGAAATAAAATTTTCAACTGTCAGCATAACCACGAGTCACTTCCACGAGCCATGGAATAGTTCATGAGTCATGGACTGGACTCGTGGAACAAAGATCATAGGACTGCTCCTCTAAAGTTCATTCCTTGCAGATGGCTCCCCGGAACTACGAGTGGGATCCATGATCCATGGGAGTTTCCAAGAGTTGTGAAGCCAACTCGTGGAACCAATTCCAGTAGCCCAGTATTAAGTCCCCAGGATTAATGAGTGGGATCTATGACTCGTGGAAGCTTCCACGAGTCGTGAACCCAACTCGTGGAATCCATTCCAGTAGCTCAACTTTCAGGACCAGGAAACCACGACAGGGTTCCACGAGCCGTAGAACCCATCCATGGAACCTGAGTCGCGAATTTCAGCAGCTTTTCTATTTATTTTCCAGGGGTATTCCAGACTTTTTCTACCTCTTTTAAAGTCTAAGATACAATATTTTGACTACTCTCAGCCTAATTAATTAGTCAATAACTACCTAAAACCTCTATCTCCTAAAATCATCAGACTTAGAAAGAAAAGAAACAAAAGAGCCGATAGTTTTCTCTCAAGAACAAGCAGAGGTCTTCTTCAAGTTCAGCCCCGAAATCCAAAGGATTTCTCAGTAGTCTCTTCACCAGGTATGTGGGATTTTACTAGTGGGTTACTTTCACCCATTAGGTCCCTAGAATTCAGTCAGTTTCTTCAACTTCTCCATGAATTGTTTAGACCTAGGGTCCCAAAATCTTAGGGATTCATTGTAATTCTGCTGCTATAGTTTCTATGGTGTTAACTACACGTTTCTTGGAGATTTAGTGTAGTTCATGTATAATACTCAGAAACTCTAGCTTGTGTTAATTCCAGAGATTCATGAATTATGCTTGTTAGGCAGATTAGTCATACAATCATGTTCTAGAATTTGAGTGCCATATCTTTCAGTGTATGTATGATGCATTCTCAGTCTTTTATCAGTATTTTGAGCTATCCAGTATTACAGTTGCATTATTGCTTACATTCAGTTAGGAGTAAACTTAGTACCGAGCGGATGAGGGGATGAAGGCTTAACTGAAAGTTTAGGCTGAGACCTTTAGTAGCAGTCCCCAAGTCCCAGAACTACGGCGCCACCGTAGGTCAAAAAGGGGTCAGCTGTCAGATTAGGTTGGTTACCTTTGTCCCTTGTGGACATCAGTTTAGTGGATCCACGTAAGACTTGTTCATACCCTTGGCAAGGTATGAACACCTTTCCATCCAGGGTTACAGGTTGACCTCATAGTTAGTTCAGCTTGGGGTATGTCGATTAATAGTGTCTCCCATAGTCAGACTCATATTGCATTGACCATGTATTCAATATTTACTTCGGTATTAAGTTCAACATGTTATATTTTCATGATTATTACTTGGTCATTGCATCCAGTTCAGCTTTCAGTTATATGCCAATATTTCTATTTCTATGTTCAATTCTATATTGTCCAGCTTAGCACATATACTGCATGCTCAGTACATTCAAAGTACTGACGCATACTTTTGTGCTACATCATTATATGATGTAGGTTCAGGCGCTCAGCATCCAGACTGCGCTTAGCTCAACTTTCAATCCGTACTCAGTAGCTTCAGTGGTGAGTCCTCATAGTTCGAGGACGATAGACATGCTTTACTTTTAGTATTTACTTTTCAGTTTCAGTCTTGTTAGAGTTAGCTGAGGGCATGCCCCAGCAACTCATATCAGTTAGATGCTTTCAGACATAGACTAGATTCAGCTTGAGTTGGTAGTGTTATTTTCAGACTTTATTATACTCTCTTATATATCTTGTATACTCAGATATTTTGGGTTTTCCCCCACTTTAGATATTAAATTGTTTTTAGCTTCCGCACAGTGCATGTTTTAATCGAAATTGTATAGATATGCCATGCCATGGGTTAGCTTGGGTCACTTATGACACTAAGCACCATATTGCGTCTAGGGGGTAGCCTCGGGGCGTGAAAAACTTGGTATCAGAGCATCAAGTTTAAGTGTCCTAGGATGTCTAAAAGCCGCCTTGAGTAGAGTCTTTTTCATGGGTGTGAAGTGTGCCACACTTATGGGGGAGGAGCTATGAGATGTTATTAGGAACAACTTTCCTTCTTTCTTTTCCAGCTTGTGTTATAGAGTATAAACTCTATTTAATCTCTTTCTATTCTAACTCCTTCTTCTCACATTTCAGAAAAATGCCTCCCAGAAAGGCTAATGCTAGGAATCATCCAGTAGCTCCAGCAGACCCATTGAATGAGTAAGTCATGCATGCTGAATTCAGGGCTACTTTTCAAGTGTTTGCTCAGGCCATGACAGCCCAGGTCAATCAGCAGGCTGCGGCACCAGCTCTGCCTCAGACTAACACTGCTGCAACAAAAATCTGAGACTTCACACGGATGAACCCTCAAGAATTTCATGGGTCTAAGTTAGAAGAGGATCCACAAGAATTTTTGGATGACATTGAGAAGGTGACAGACATTATGGGTGTCACTCCAGTCGAGGGTGCAGATTTGGCCGCCTATCAGTTGAAGGGGGTGGCCTACACTTGGTACCAGTAGTGGAAAGAATCTCATGGTACAAATACAAGTCCAGTGAGTTAGAATCTATTTAAGACTTCTTTTTTGGATCGGTTATTCCCACTAGAGCTCAGAGAAGCTAAGGTTCAGGAATTCATTAATCTAAAGAAGAAATGACATGAGCGTGAAGGACTATGCTCTCAAGTGCACATAGCTATCCAAGTATTCTCCAGCGATAGTAGCTGACTCCAGAGCTCGTATGAGCAAGTTTGTGTCTGGAGTGTACGATGATATAGTCAAGTATTGCAAGACCACCACGCTCATTAAGGAAATTGACATCTTCAGGTTGTTCACTTATGCTCAGCAGATTGAGGAGGAGAAGATCAAGGAAAAGGGAGGAGATAGTAAGAGAGCTAGGAAAGGTGACT
Organism: Jaltomata sinuosa; assembly: GCA_003996215.1. Classification (NCBI taxonomy): domain Eukaryota; kingdom Viridiplantae; phylum Streptophyta; class Magnoliopsida; order Solanales; family Solanaceae; genus Jaltomata; species Jaltomata sinuosa. The sequence goes on along the minus strand of QJPP01007641.1, from coordinate 125,086 downwards.
TTAGCTACTCTCAGCAAAGGTCAGAGGGTGGCAACCGATCTCAGTTCTTTCAGAAGCATTCAGCTCCAGCTCTATCTTCTGCTAATGCCTGTGTGCCTAAGTTCAAGAAGGATCGACGGGGTAGAGCGTCTGGCTCTAAGTCCCAAGGTACAGTTACTAGTGGGCACACTCATCCACTGTGTAAGAAGTGTGGTAGGAACCACCAAGGTGAGTACATGGCAGGTAGTGGGAATTGCTTTGGGTGCAGTAATCCAGGACACATGATGAGGTATTGTCCAGCAGCTTCTCAAAAGGGCAAGATGTTCACCCATAAAATAAGACTAGTTCTACAGCAGCTCCAGCAGGTCACCCCACTCAGAATGGTGCCTCGTCTGGTACAGGGGGTGGTCAGTGTCAAAATAGGTTGTATGCTCTTCAGGCTCAACAGGATCAGGAGGACTCGCCTGATGTGGTCACGGGTATGTTGCGAGTCTTTCATACTGATGTCTATGCATTATTTGATCCAAGGGCTACACTTTCTTTTGTAACTCCATATATAGCAATAAATTTTGATGTCAATCCAGAAATTCTCCCAGAACCCTTCTCTGTATATACTCCAGTTGGTGACCCAGTTATAGCTAGACAGGTATACAAAAATTGCCCTATCACAGTTTCCCAGAAAGTCACCTCAGCAGATCTTGTAGAGTTAGAAATGGTAGATTTTGATATCATTCTAAGCATGGATTGGTTACATTCCTGTTATGCCTCAGTCGATTGTAGAACTAAGATCATTCGGTTTCAGCTTGTAAATGAGTCAGTCTTAGAATGGAAGGGTAATAACCCAGTGCCTGTAGGTCGTTTCATCTCCTACCTTATGGCCAGAAAAATGATTTTCAAAGGGTATATCTATCATCTTGTTTGGGTCAAGGATTCAAATTCTGAAACCCTAACTCTTGAGTCAGTTCCAGTAGTAAGTGAGTTTCCAGAAGTATTCCCAGAAGATCTTCCTGGAGTTCCTCCCAAAAGGGAAATCAACTTCGGAATAGATCTCCTTCAAGATACCCAGCCCATTTCGATTCCTCCTTATATAATGGCTCCAGCTGAGCTTAAGGAATTGAAAGAACACCTGAAAGACCTTCTAGATAAGGGCTTCATCAAACCCAGCATCTCTCCATGAGGTGCTCCAGTATTGTTTGTGCGTAAGAAAGACGGTTCTCTCAGGATGTGCATTGACGACCGTTAGTTGAACAAAGTCACAATCAAGAATAAATATCCCATCCCCAGGATTGATGACTTGTACGACCAACTTCAGGGCGCTAGTTACTTTTATAAGATAGACCTCAGATCCGGCTATCATCAGCTCAGAGTCAGAGATAGTGACATCCCGAAGACAACCTTCAGGACTCAGTATGGTCATTATGAATTTGTAGTCATATCTTTTGGACTAACCAATGCTCGTGCAACTTTCATGGACTTAATAAATAGGGTATTCAAACAATATTTGGACTTGTTTGTCATCGTATTTATTGATGATATCCTCATTTATTCCCAGAATGAGGAAGAGCATGCGACTCATCTGAGGGTTATTCTAAAAACTCTTAATGATAGCCAGCTATTCGCTAAGTTTAGCAATTGTGAATTCTGGTTGCAGCCCGTTGCTTTCCTTGGTCATGTGGTATCCACCAAAGGGATCCGAGTGGATTCTCAGAAAATTAAGGCAGTAAAGCATTGTCCCAAACCCACCTCTCCGACTGATATCAGAAGCATCTTGGGTTTGGCCGGTTACTACAGGAGGTTTGTTGAAGGATTTTTATCCATAGTTGCCCCATTGACCAAGTTGACTTAGAAGAAGGTCAAGTTTCAGTGGTCAGATGAGTGTGAGAAAAGCTTCTTAGAACTGAAGACCAGGTTGACTACAACTGCTGTCTTGACTCTACCAGAGGGTTCAGATGGTTATATGGTTAATTATGATGCGTCCAGGGTCGGCCTAGGTTGTATTTTGATACAGCAGGGTAAGGTCATAGCTTATACTTCCAGACAGCTTAAGGTCCATGAGAAGAACTACCCGACTCATGATCTAGAGCTTGCAGCAATTGTGTTTGCCCTAAAGATTTGGAGACACTACTTGTATGGTGTTCATGTTGATATGTTCACAGAACATAAGAGCCTCCAGTATGTGTTCACCCAAAAAGAGTTGAATCTTCATCAGAGGAGATGGCTTAAGTTCCTCAAAGATTATGATATGAATGTGCTCTACCATCTGGGTAAGGCTAATCTAGTGGATGATGCTCTCAGCAGACTGTCTATGGGTAGCGTGTCACATGTTGAGGAAGAGAAGAAAGAATTATCCAGAGATGTTCATCGGCTTATTCCCTTAGGAGTTTGCCTTATGGACATGTCAGAGGGTGGTGTGATAGTCCAGAATAGATCGGAATCTTCTTTGGTAGTGGAGGTTAAAGAGAAACAAGATAGTGATCCCATATTGCTTCAGCTAAAAAGTGCAGTCCATCAGTAAAGAGTTGAGGTTTTCTCCCAAGAGGGAGATGCTGTGCTTCGTTACCAGGGTCGCTTATAGTGTTCCTAACGTGGGTGAGTTGAGGTAGCAGATCCTTATAGAAGCCCATAATTCCAGATATTCCATTCATCCGAGTGCCACTAAGATGTACCGTGATCTACGGGAAGTCTATTGGTGGAACGGCATGAAGAGGGACATCGCAGATTTTATGGCTAAGTGTCCCAATTGTCAGCAGGGTAAAGTAGAACATTAGAAACCAGGAGGTGTGACTCAGGAGATTAGAATCCCTACTTTAAAGTGGGAAGTGTTCAACAAGTATTTCATTACGGGATTACCTCATACTCGCAGATAGCATGACTCCATTTGGGTGATAGTGGACAGAGTCACTAAGTCATCTCACTTTTTGTCAGTCAAGACTACAGATTTAGTGGAGGATTATGCCAGACTCTACATCAGCGAGATAGTCAGGTTGCATGGGGTTCCCTTGTCTATCATCTCAGATAGGGGTCCTTAGTTTACGTTCCATTTCTGGAAGTCTTTTCAGAAAGGTCTTGGTGGTCAGGTGAATCTTAGCACAACATTTCATCCACAGACGGATGGTCAGGAAGAGCGTACCATTCAGACCTTAGAAGATATGTTAAGGGCTTGTGTGATCGATTTCAAGGGTAGTTGGGATGATCACCTACCTCTCATAGACTTTTCCTACAATAACAGTTTTCACTCCAGTATTCAGATGGCCCCATATGAGGCTCTTTATGGGCGTAGATGCAGATAACTGGTTGGTTGGTTCCAAGTAGGTGAAGCAGCCTTGATTGGACCAGATTTGGTCCATGAGGCTATGGAGAAAGTTTAGCTCATCAGAGATAGACTAAAGACAGCTCAGAGTCGTCAGAAGTCCAATGCAAATGTGAGAAGAATGGACTTAGAGTTTGAAATCAAGGATTGGGTTTTTCTGAAAGTGTCGCCCATGAAGGGGGTGATGAGATTTGGCAAGAAAGGGAAGCTCAGTCCCAGGTATGTAGGTCCTTACAGAATCCTGAAAAGGGTTGGTAATGTGGCCTATGAGTTAGAGTTACCATCAGAACTAGCAGCGGTTCATCCAGTCTTTCACATTTCCTTGTTGAAGAAGTGTGTGGGGGATCTAGCATCGATAATACCTTTAGAGGGTGTGGCTGTGAAAGATATCCTCACCTATGAGGAGGTTCCAGTTGAGATTCTTGACCATCAGGTTCATAGGTTGAGAAATAAAAAAGTAGTCTTGGTAAAGGTTTTGTGGAGGAATTAGTCCGTAGAGAGAGATACTTGGGAAGCAGTACCAGCCATGATGGCCAAGTATCCTCACCTCTTTCCTTCCGATTCAGTTTCAGCTTGAGGTAATGGTTCCTCTCCAGTATCTCAGTTTACTCTTGTGTAATTCAGTCTCAGTACCTCATTCCATCAGTTATCCTTGCATTTCAGCATATTTGCATGTTCATGGAACTCAGTTCAGTTAGATATTAGTTTCTAGCACTCAATTGGTAGGGATTGTAACTCTTACCCTCCCAAATCAGCTTGTTTAGTATTCATTTGAGGATGATTAATCCCAAGGGGGAGATATTGTAACACCCCAGAACTTCCAATCCCAGACTTAGCTCAGAAAACCAGAAGAAATAATTTTTTCAACTGTCAGCATAACCACGAGTCACTTCCACAAGCTGTGGAATAGTCCATGAGTCGTGGACTGGACTCGTGGAACAAAGATCAGAGGACTGCTCCTCTGAAGTTCATTCTATGACTTGAGTCTATGGACCATAAAAGTTTTCACAGACCATAGAACCTATCCGTGGAATCTTCCTTGCCAATGGCTCCCAGGAACCACGAGTGGGATCCATGACCCGTGGGAGTTTCCACGACTTATGAACCCAACTCGTGGAACCAATTCTTGTAGACCAGTATTAAGTCCCCAGGATTCACGAGTGGGATCTATGACCCATGGAAGCTTCCAGAGTCGTGAACCCAACTCATGGAATCCATTCCAGTAGCTCAACTTTTAGGACCAAGAAACTACGACAGGGTTCCACGAGCCGAAGAACCCATCCGTGGAACTTGAGTCGCGAATTTCAGTAGCTTTTCTATTTATTTTCCAGGGGCATTCCTGACTTTTCCTACCTCTTTTAAAGCCTAAGCTACAACATTTTGACTACTCTAAGCCTAATTAATTACTAAATAACTACCTAAAACCTCTATTCTCCTAAAATCATCAGACTTAGAAAGAAAAGAAACAAAAGAGGCGATAGTTTTCTCTGAAGAACACGTGGAGGTATTCTTCAAGTTTATCCCCAAAATCCAAAGGATTTCTCAGTAGTCTCTTCACCAGGTATGTGGGATTTCACTAGTGGGTTCCTTTCACCCATTAAGTCCCTAGAATTCAGTCAGTTTCTTCAACTTCTCCATGAATTATTTAGACTTAGGGTCCCAAAATATTAGGGATTCATTGTAATTAAGCTTCTATAGTTTCTATGGTGTTAACTACACGTTTCTTGGAGATTTAGTATACTTCATGTTTAAGACTCAGAAACCCTAGCTTGTGTTAAATCCAGAGATTCATGAATTATGCTTGTTAGGCCGATTAGTCATACAATCATGTTCTAGAATTCAAGTGCCATATCTTTCAATGTATGTATGATGCATTCTCAGTTGTTTATCAGTATTTTGAGCTATACAGTATTATAGTTGCATTATTGCTTACATTAAATTGGGAGTAGACTTAGTACTGAGCAGATGAGGGGATGAAGGCTTAGCTAATAGTTTAGGCTGTGTCCTTTAGTAGCAGTCCCCAAGTCCCAGAACTACGGCGCCACCGTAGGTCAAAAAGGGGTCAGCTATCAGATTAGGTTGGTTACTTTTGTCCCTTGTGGACATCAGTTTAGTGGATCTATCTCAGACTTGTTTGTACCCTTGGCAAGGTATGAACACCCTTCCATCCAGGGTTACAGGTTGGCCTTATAGTTAGCTCAGCTTGGGGTATGTCGGTTAATAGTGTCTCCCATAGTTAGACTCATGTTGCATTGACCATCTATTCAGTATTTACTTTGGTATTCAGTTCAGCATGTTATATCCTCATGATTAGTACTTGGTCATTTCATCCAGTTCAGCTTTCAGTTATATGCCAATATTTCTATTTCTATGTTCGATTCTATATTGTCCAGCTTAACACATATCCTGCATGCTCAGTACATTCAAAGTGCTTACGCATACTTTTGTGCTATATCATTTTATGATGTAGGTTCAGGCGCTCTGCATCCATACTGCGCTTAGATCGACTTTAAGTTCATACTCAGCAGCTTCAGTGGTGAGTCCTCATAGTTCGAGGATGATAGACATGCTTTACTTTCAGTATTTTCTTTTCAGTTTCAGTCTTGTTAGAGTTAGCTGGGGGCATATCCTAGAAGCTCATATCAGTTAGATACTTTCAGACATAGACTAGATTCAGCTTGAGTTGTTAGTGTTGTTTTCATACTTTGTTATACTCTCTTATATATCTTATATACTCAGATATTTTGGGTTTTTCCCCACTTCAGATATTAAATTGTTTTTAGCTTCCGCACAGTGCATATTTTAATCAAAATAGTATAAATAAACCATGACATGGGTTAGCTTGGGTCGCTTGTGACACTAAGAACCGTGTTGCGTCTAAGGGGTAGCCTCGGGGCGTGACAACACGTTTCTTGGAGAATTAGAATGGTCACATGTACAGAATTTGGTAACCCTAGCTTGTGTAAAATTCAGTATTCATAATTTATACTTGCTAGACAGATAATTAAGACAGTCATGATTCAGAATTAGAATGCCATCAGTTTCAGTATATGTATGTTGCATTCTCTAAATGATTATCAGTATTTGAGCTACCCAGTATTTCAGCTTGTAATTGCTTATGTATTCAGTTGGGAGTAGACTTAGCACATAGTGGACGAAGGGATAAAGGCTCACCCATCAGTTTAGGTTGATACCTTAGGTAGCAGTCTCTGAGTCCCAGAACTACGGCGCCATCGTAGGTTCTAAAGGGGTCACACGTCAGATTAGGCTTGACACCCTTGTCCCTCGCGGTCATCAGTTTAGTGGATCCACGTCAGAATTGTTTATACCCTTGGCAAGGTATGAACACCCTTCCATCTAGGGTTAAAGGTTGGCTTCATAGTTAGCTCAGCTTAGGGTATGTCAGTTAATAGAACCTCTCACAGTCAAATTTATATTGCATTGACTATGTACTCAATGTCCATTTTAGTTATTCAGTTCAGCATATTATATGTTCATGTTAGTACTTGGTCACTGCCTCCAACTTATCTTTCAGTTTATGCTTCAGTATGTATTTCTATTTTCAGTACTCGTGTTTTACAGCTTTGCATATATCTCGTATGCTCAGTACATTCGAAGTACTGACGCATACTTTTGTTCTACATTATTGTATGATCTAGGTTTAGGCGCTCATCATCCAGATCGCACTAAGCTAGTCTTCCAGTCCTTACTCAGCAGCTTCAGTGGTGAGTCCTCATAGTTCGAGAACGCTAGATATGATTTTATCTTTCAGTCTTTACATCTTAGTTTAAGATAGAGTTAGTTGGGGGCATGTCCCAGCAACTCATATCAGTTAGAGGCTTTCAGACATAGACCAGATTCAACAATTGAGTTGTTAGTGTTATCTTTCAGATATCATTATACTCTTATATATATTTTACATTTAGACATGTTTGGGTTTCCTTCCCATCTCAGATATTTAAATGCTTTCAGGTTTCCGCACAGTTCATATTGTATCAGAAAATTATCTAGTCATGCCAGACCAAGGGTTAGCTTGGGTCACTTGTGACACCAAGTATTGTGTTACATCTAAGAGGTAGCCTCAGGGCATGACAAAGTTTGTATCAGAGTATTAGATTCAAGTGTCCTAGGGTGTCTGAAAGTCGCGTCGAGTAGAGTCTTTTTCATGGGTGTGAAGCGCGCCACACTTATGAGGGATAGGCTATAAGACGTCAGTAGGAACAACTTCCATTCTCTTTTTTCCAGATCATGCTATAGAGTGTGTACTCTATTTAATCTACTTCTAACTCATGCTATACACATTATAGAAAATGCCTCTTAGAAGAGCCAACGCTAGGAATCAGCCAGCACCAGCAGCACCAGCAGCTCCAACAGCTCCAGCAGCTCCAGCAGCTTCAGCAGACCCTCTGAATGAGCAAGTCACTCATGCTAAATTCAGGGCCGCTCTTTAAGTACTTTCTCAGACCATGACCACTCAGGTCAATCAGCAGGCTGTGGCACCAACTCCATCTCAGACCAACTCTGCCGCAGCTAGAGTCTGAGACTTCACTCGGATGAACTCTCTAGAATTTCATGGGTCCAAGTCCAAAGAGGATCCACAAGAATTTCTTGACGACATTCAGAAGGTGATAGATATTATGGGTGTCACTCTAGTTGAGAGTGCAGATTTAGTCGCCTACCAGCTAAAGTGAGTGGCTATACTTGGTATCAGCAGTGGAAGGAATCCCGTTGTGCTAATGCAGGTCCAGTGGATTGGAACCACTTTAAAACTGCATTTCTGGACAGGTTCTTCCCATTTGAGCTCAGGGAAGCCAAGGTCCAAGAGTTCATCAACTTTAAGCAGAATGATATGAGTGTGAAGGAGTATGCACTCAAGTTTACTCAATTGTCCAAGTATGCTCCGACAATAGTAGCTGACTCCAGGGCCCGTATGAGTAAGTTCGTATCTGGTGTGTCCGATGATATGGTCAAGGAGTGCAAGACTTCTATGCTGGTTAAGGAGATGAATTTTTCTAGGTTGGTTACTTATTCTTCAGCAGATCGAGGAGGAAAAAATCAAGGAGAGGAAGGGGGGACAGTAAGAGAGCTAGAACAAGTTACTTTAACTACTCTCAACAAAGGTCAGAGGGTGGTAATCGGTCTCAATTCTACCAAAAATCTTCAGCTCCAGCCCCATATTTTGCTAGTGCCCCAGTGCCTAAGTTCAGACAGGATCGACGGGATAGAGCTCCAGGCTCTAAGTCCTAAGGTACAGTTACTAGCGGGAGCACTCATCCAATTTGTAAGAAGTGTGGTAAGAACCACTAAGGTGAGTGCATGGCTGGCAGTGGTAATTGTTTTGGGTGCGGTAAGCCAGGCCACAAAATGAAAGAGTGCCCAGCAAATTCTCAGAAGGGCAGGGATACTTGTTCGCATAATTAGGCCAGTTCTACAGCATCTCCAGTGGGTCACCCTACTCAGCAGGGTGCCTCGTCTGGTACAAGTGGTGGCCAGTGCCAAAATAGGTTGTATTCCCTTCAGACTCGACAAGAATAGGAGTATTCTTCCGATGTGGTCACGGGTACGTTACAGGTCTTCCATTTAGATGTTTATGCATTGTTATACCCAGGGGATACACTTTCCTTTGTAACTCAATATATAGCAGTAAATTTCGATGTCAATCCAGAAATCCTCCCAGAACCCTTCTCAGTCTCTACTCCAGTTGGTGATCCAGTTATAGCTAGATGGATATACAGAAATTGTCCTGTCACAGTTTTCTAAAAAATCACCTCAGCCGATCTTGTAGAGTTAGAAATGACTGACTTTGATATTATTCTAGGCATGGATTAGTTACATTCTTGTTATGCCTCAGTCAATTGCAGAACTAGGGTCATTTGGTTTTAGTTTCCAAGCGAGCCATTCTTAGAGTGGAAGGGTGGTACCTCAGTGCCTGTAGGTTGATTCATCTCTTACCTTAAGGCCAGAAAAATGATTTCTAAAGGGTATATCTATCTATCCTGTTCCGGTTAAGGATTTGAACTTTGAAACCCCAACTTTTGAGTCAGTACTAGTGGTGAATGAATTCCCAGAAGTTTTTCCAAAAGATCTTCTCGGAGTTCCTCTCGAAAGGGAAATTGACTTTGGAATAGATCTCTTTCCAGATACCCAGCCTATTTCAATTCCTCCTTACAAAATGGCTTCAGTAGAGCTTAAGGAATTGAAAGAACAGTTAAAAGACCTCCTAGATAAGGGCTTCATAATACCCAACATATCTCCATAGGGCGCTCTAGTTCTCTTCATGCATAATAAAGATGGTTCTCTCAGGATGTGCATCGATTACCGTCAGTTGAAAAAAGTCACAATCAAGAATAAGTATCCCATCCCCAGGATTGATGACTTATTCGACCAGCTTCAGGGTGCTAGTTACTTCTCTAAGATAGACCTCAGGTTTGGCTATTATCAGCTCAGAGTCAGAGATAGTGACATCCCGAAGACAGCCTTCAGGACTCGGTATGGTCACTATGAATTTGTAGTTATGTCTTTTGGACTAATGAATGCCCCTGAAGCTTTCATGGACTTGATGAACAGAGTGTTCAAACAGTATTTGGACTTATTCGTCATCATTTTTATTGATGATATCCTCATATATTCTCGGAGTGAGCAGTAGCATGTGAACCATCTGAGAGTTGCTCTGCAAACTCTCAAGGATCACCAACTATTCACTAAGTTCGTAAGTGTGAATTCTAGTTGAAGTCAGTTGCGCTTCTTGGTCATGTGGCATCTCGCAAGAGAATCCGAGTTGATTCTCAAAAGATAGAGGTGGTGAAGAACTGGCCCAGACCCACCTCTCCGACAGACATCAGAAGCTTCTTGTGTTTGGTCAGTTACTACAGGAGGTTTGTTGAAGGATTTTTGACCATAGCTGCCCCATTGACCAAGTTGACTCAGAAAAAGGTCAAGTTTCAGTGGTCAGATGAGTGTGAGAAAAGCTTCCTAGAATTGAAGACCAGGTTGACTATAACTCCCATTTTGACTCTACTAGAGGATTCAGATGGCTTCGTGGTTTATTATGATTCATCTAGGGTCAGCATGGGCTGTGTCTTGATGCAGCAAGGTAAGGCCATAGCTTATAGTTCCAGACAGATTAAGGTCCATGAGAAGAACTACCCAACTCATGACCTTGAGATTGAAGTTGTTGTGTTTGCCCTAAAGATTTGGATACACTACTTGTATGGTGTCCATGTAGATGTGTTCACAGATCATAAGAGCCTCCAGTATGTGTTCACCCAGAAAGAGTTAAATCTTCGTCAGAGAAGGTGGCTTGAGTTCCTCAAAGACTATCATATGAATATGCTCTACCATCCGAGTAAGGCCAATGTAGTGGTTGATGCCCTCAGCAGACTGTCCATGGGTAGTGTGTCACATGTTGAGGAAGAGAAGAAAGAATTAGCTAGAGATGTTCACAGGCTTGCTCATTTAGGAGTTTGCCTTATGGACACGACTGATGGTGGTGTGATAGTCCAGAATTGGTCAGAATCTTCATTAGTAATGGAGGTTAAAGAAAAATAGGACAATGATCCCATCTTGCTTCAGTTGAAAGGTGTAGTTCATCAGTAGTGAGTAGAGGTTTTCTCCCAAGGGGGAGATGGTATGCTTCGCTACCAGGGTCATTTATGTGTACCTAATGTGGTTGAGTTGAGGTAGCATATCCTTATAGAAGCCTATAATTCCAGATATTCTATTCATCCCGGTGCCTCTAAGATGTACCGTAATCTACGGGAAGTCTATTGGTGGAACGGCATGAGGAGGGACATTGCAGATTTTGTGGCTAAGTGTCCCAACTGTCAGTAGGTGAAAGTAGAACATTAGAAACCAAGAGGTGTGACTTAGCATATTAGCATTCCTACGTGGAAGTGGGGGGTGATTAACATGGATTTCTGTTAGGCAACTTCCCACTCACACACAAGTGTATGTGGTCATCCAAGTAATATAGACTGGTTAGTCTGAATATCGTACCCAAGAGACTTATGTCCTAACAAATATTCTAGATTATTCGTATACAGCTAAAATAAACAAGTATGAAAGTGACTAAAGAATGAGTTTTGTGGTAACTAAAGATCTAAAACAAAATGACAGAATTAAATGCGAGTAAGTGATGATTTTTGGTTCCAAGTTTAGAGAGAATTCCAGGATTACATCTTTATTACGCAATCATAAGTAGTAGTCACTTGAATCGACTTGTTCGTTTACCTAGTTATTGATTTCGGGGTTGATTTTACAACTATGGTCTTCCGAGCCTCTAGTTGCCTATCCAAAATAGCATCACAACTACATCATTGAGCGGGTATGTGACATCTTATCTCACAAGCATTTATATATCTTCCCTTATAAACCAAGCAAAGTGGTCTAGGTATATTCCTATCTTAGTCGCTAACCTACCCTTTACGTTACAAAAGAGAGGCCTTGCTCCCTATATTCCTCGGTCTATCTTGTTGGTCCTTCTCCCGAGTTCACAACAAAATTATATATTTATCTTAATAGCGCCCAAGCATCAAATTACTAAACACAGTAATATAAGAACAACTAATGATGACAAATGAACTAATCAATCCAATATCATACTAAATAATCATGCGTTTGTAGCCGTAACCCCAGAACAAGGGTTCTTAGCCACTCATGCTAATCAAAAACACAAATAACAATGTTTTCATCCAAAGTTATGGCTAAGAAAAGGAAGAAGAAAAGAAACCTAATGATGAATTCTAATCTTTGCCTTGTGCTCTGAAAATATAACGGAACCCCTACAAAAGACGCACAATGTTCTATTTATAGGGCTTGGAAAATAACCCATTTTCCTTCTTAGAGTCAGAATAGGAGAAAGCTGGAAAATTTGTTGGGACAGGGCTTGGCGTGACGCGCCAAGGGTGCGCCAGACTTGGTGCACAGTAGTTTTGGTGATGGGGCGTCGCCCCATCACTGCGCTAGGTGTGGCCTTCAGTTGTTTATGGCCTGAGGCAGCGCCCCACCAAGGCGCCATTGCCCGTTTCCTCTCTTTACGTGCTCCCGAGCATTATGCTACGTTGCAGCCATGCTTTACTCATCCATTTCATCTTTCAATGGTTAATTTCCCACATCATTTTACCTGCAAGCATCTAATCATGTGGCTTAGTACAACATATAGCAATTCAACTCAAAACACACAATATATAGTAAGTAATATTCTTGAAACATAAGGTAAACATGGGTAAAATATGATAAACGGGCATATGAATATGCCCAACATCACCACCACACACTTAAGCTTTTGTTCGTCCTCAAACAACTCACTATCATCTCTTCTAAGATTCACTATAAACATCTAAGGAACTTTCCATCCTCACTTGCAAGCGGCTAGACAATTTTAATCATGCTGTCGTAGTTCATTTAGCAAGCAATATCAAAACACCTTTTTTAGCTCTAAGATCTTCACTTGAAATAACACACCCTCTATAACCGACTCTTTATCACAATATCGGGCCAACATATCCATGTGTAAATAACGCAAGTAATAACACTACCAAATATATGACATGAGTGCCCTCACACTTTAGTGTTGCCCCTATTATTAATCACACAAAGTTAATTCAATGGGGCATTTTAAATCATTAAAGCACTCACTCTCTCAAAAGATGTTTCAAACATATCATAACATACCATAGGATTGCCCTTAGTGTATAGCAAATTCAACAAAGCAATCACATTCATGGAATCAAAAGGACTTTTGTTTGGTTGTAATGTCGGCTTCGGGACGAGTAGGATACTTTTAGGTACAAAGTGACTCTTTTCCCTATTGCACATGACACTATATTTTTGCTCTTTTCTTTATCTTTCTTTCGTAGTTTCTCCTATGTTCACACCTTCTTGCACTACCACTTATTCTCTCTACTTTTTGCCCTTTTGTTGATGCATACTTCTTGCTAGCAAAACCTTTTTGTTTCTTCAAATTCAATAATTTTCCTTTTTTTCTTTTTTTTTCTAATAACAAGCACTTTGCAATTTTTAACCGGCTCCATATCTTTTTTCCACTACATTCACCCCCCCTTTTATCTCCCCTTCTCCCTTCTTTTCCCTAACTTTTTAATAACTTTTCAAGTGCCTAGTGCATTAGGGACTTTCGTTTGGATCAAATTTACAAGGTATCAACAAAGTGTATAGGCTCATTATGCGACTTAAAAAAGAAGTAGGATTTAAGGCTCAAAGGGGCTTCACTAGTGGCAATGTCAAGGTGGCACAAACAATCATAGAAGAAATAAGAAAAATGTTTTTTCAAGAAAACGCCTTAATCATATTCCACGAATTTCATGCTAGTCAAAGTTCACACACACACGGGGCAAGTTCTAGATGCTACTCTATGCAAGAAACCAATCAAAAACTCACACACATGGCACATGATGCATATATAGGAAGGTTACACTTACATGCTCACACACAAACACATTGAGTGAATTTATACAATTAAGCCCGTTTCCTTCATTTTTTGAGTCTAGTTAAAGAGCCTATGTGTCTCTCATGAAATTCTCACTCACTTGTATGGCTTCGCATGAACTACCCATGACGTCTAGCTAAAACTTCAAGTGGGATTTTAACGTTCCAAAGGCAAGGTTCTTAATCCTACAATCCTATGACTAATTTTCCCTTAAGACGGTCATCATCCATCCATCATCGGGACAAGTCATTACTACTATGACTTACCTAAAAAAATCTATCCTAAAAAAAAATATACCCAGTTCAAAGGGACTATCCTCAGGAAAAGAACCAAAAACAAAAGCCGAGGAACCCAACCTAAAAAAATAAAAACAAACCTAACTAAGCATACCACTAACCATTCTCTTTAACAGCAAAAACCAGTCACACGATGCTCACAACACTCAAGATTTAGCAATAAAAATCATAGGAAGTCTCTTCTCCACCCCACACTTAAACATAGCACTGTCCTCAGTGCTTCAAATAAGTATAAAAGTAAAGATTAAGAGAAGGAACTCCCTAGGCCTCTAGGCGTCGTCCTCATCATCATCAGGAATGAATTCCCGATCCTGCTCAGTTGTAGTATCATCAACCGCCATCAAAGTAGTACCAGCATCATCGGCCTCATCATCCTCATCATTATTAGTGTTATGTACGGTCAGCTCATCATCATCCAAGGGCTCTGAAATGTCGGACCCATCTTGCACATATACATTGCACTGTTAGTCAATGGGTACCGATTGCTCAGCACAATCATCTCTTCCTTGATCGCAGGTCGATCACTAATTCTCAACTGTAGCTCTACCATCCTATAACATTCTGCCCATCCAACTGTCATCTCGTGCCTGCCGGTCAGCACTAGAGAGTACCGGCCTATGTGAAGTGTCCTGGGGCTTAGTCTTTGTAACATCAACCAATTGACTCACCAGGTAAGGGACTTGGGGCAGTCACATGTCATGAATTTCCTCTTCAACATCCTCTTTTCTTATGAAGTAGGTCACCAATCCCCCGTAGCAAAAACGCCACCTTTTGTTGTTCCAGAACTTCATCATGTTATGCCTTAGCACTGAAGCCACATCAATTTTCATTCCCTTCATGAGCATGTATACCAACACCACCCTATATTTAGTCACCTCGGTTGTGTGTTTGCACAGTAAAAGGGTGATACACACAATTTTCAACCACACTCTTGCCTCTTGGTTGAAATACGTATAATGCAAGGTGGCATGTTGCCTAGTGTCTTTACTTCTTTCCCAACGAGCTATTGAATTTACTCCACAAAGTGTGTGGCGTATGTATCGATATGGTGGCTCCTCTTTCATTTCCAAGTAAGGTGCGGAATCAACATGTGGTGTCCCTAAGAATTCATTCAGAACCCGTGTGGTGAACTAGATCACCTTTCCTTGAACTTCCACTTTTTGGCTTCTACCTTCACCTATTTGCCAGTTTGCATAAAATTCTCTTACCATAGTAAGGTTGCACTCTCCTTGATCCTGGAAGATATATTGAATTCCCAATATGTAGACCATCTCATGAATTTGGGGGAATTCTGCCTGCAACCGTGCCTCATCCACATGCTCATCTCTGAGGTACTTAGCTTTTTTTTTAGACTCAAACCAATCGATCCCCTGAATCCATACTGCTATTTTCCAGAACTTTCGCGGAGGTGACCGCGGGATTGAAGGAGTTGCTGTCCCAGATGATTCACCTTTTTGGGACCTTTTGCTTCCCGTTCCTTCTGTAGCAGGCTTCTTTCCTCGTGAAGGCATTGTACCTACAACCCAAATTTAAACAAACCATACCAGCACAATCAAGACTAGTTAAATTAGTGTTTTGATAGGGTCATAACAACCCCACAGTTAATTTTGCTAGCATGATGTCTATAGGTTGATGGAGGTACTCAGACTTCCCTCTTTTCATAAAATTGTGTTTTCATCATCCTATGACACCATATCAACCAACCAATTCCCACAATTATATTCCAAACAATTCTAATGTATTCACTACCCAATTTAAAGATTATACACTATTCATGGCCACCACTTCACTCAAAGTCAAAGACAGCTCAAAGTCGTCAGAACTCCTATGCTGATGTGAGGAGAAGGGACTTAGAATTTGGGGTTGAGGATTAGGTTTTCTTGAAAGTGTCACCCATGAAGGCGGTGATGAGATTTGGCAAGAAAGGGAAGCTCAGTCCCAGATATGTAGGTCCTTACAGAATCTAAAAAAGGATTAGCAATGTGGCTTATGAGTTAGAGTTGCCAGCAGAACTAGCAGCAGTTCATCCAGTCTTCCATATTTCTTTGTTGAAGAAGTGTGTGGGTGATCCGGCATTGATTATACCTTTAGATAGTGTAGCTGTGAAGGACAGTCTCACCTATGAGGAGGTTCCAATTGAGATTCTTGACCGTCAGGTTCGTAGGTTGAGAAATAAGAAAGTTGTTTCAGTAAAGGTTGTGGAGAAATCAGTTAGTCGAGGGAGCCACTTGGGAAGAAGAAGCAGCCATGATGGCCAAGTACTCTCACCTCTTCCCTTCCGATTCAGTTTCAACTTAAGGTAATAGTTCCTCTCCAGTCTCTCAGTTTACTCTTGTGTACCTCAGTCTCAGTATTTTGTTCCCTCAGTTAACCTTGCATTTCAGCATGTTTGCATGTCTATGAAACTAAGTTCAGTTAGATATCAGTTTCTAATACTCAGTTGGTAGGGATTGCAGCTCTTTCCCTCCTAAATCAGCTTGTTTAGTCTTTATTCGGGGACGAATGATCCCAAGGGGGAGATATTGTAACACCCTAGAACTTCCAAGCCTAGACTCAGCTCAGAAAATAAAATTTTCCAAGCCTCAGTCGGAACTACGGATGGTTTCCATCCCGCAGGAGATCCAGACCCATTTTTTTCTGATCCTTCGAGAAAAAGATTCATTCTCTTCATAAAAAATAGGAGGTAGAACCAATAAAGATTTCTTTTTCGATTCATCCCTGGCCTCATTCAAGATAGACCATGGAATAGTCCACAAACCGTGGAATATATCCATGGAACTCATACAAAGACCATCCAAGTTGGGTCAAGACCACGAGTCAGAACCACGGACCGTGGAATGATCCACGAGTCATGAATTCCACTCGTGGAACTCATACCTGAGACCCAACTGTCCCTCAGGACCCACGATTGGGTTCCACGAATCGTGGATGGTTCCACGGATCGTGAACTCAAGTCATGCAACTCAGACCTACAGCATGACAAAAGGACCCAGGAACCACGACAGGGTTCTCGGGTCATGGAAGCATCCACGGACCGTGGAACCTGTCCGTGAAACCTGAGTCATAAATTTCAGCAGTTTTCTTTTAAAATTTCCAAGGGCATTCCAGACTTTTCTTACCTCTTTTAAAGCCTAAGCTACGTTGTTTTGCTTAGTCTAAGCCTAGTAAATTATTCAAAAACTACCTAAATCACCTATTCTCCTAAAATCCTCAGATACTTAGAAAGAAAAGGAGAAAAAAGGTGACAGTTTCTCTCAAGAACAAGCAGAAGGTTCCTTCAATATCAACCCTAAAAATCCAAGGATTTCTCCATAGATTCTTCTCCAGGTATGTGGGATTTCATCATTGGGTTCCTTTCACCCATTGAGTCCCTAGATTCAGTTCAGTTCTTTAGTTCTCCATGAATTATTCAGACCTAGGGTTCCTAAATATTAGGAATTCATTTCAATTCAGATGTTATTGCTTATGTGATATAAATTACATGTTTCTTGGAGAATTAGTATGGTCACATGTACAGAATTCGATAACCCTAGCTTGTGTCAAATTCAGTATTCATAATTTATACTTGCTAGAGAGATAATTGAGACAATCATGCTTCAGAATTAGAATGCCATCAGTTTCAGTATATGTATGTTGTATTCTCAGAATGATTATCAGTATTTGAGTTATCCAGTATTTCATCTTGTATTTCATTGCTTATGTATTCAGTTGGGAGTAAACTTAGCACCGAGTGGACGAAGGAATGAAGGCTCACCCGTCAGTTTAGGCTGAAACCTTTGGTAGAAGTCCCTGAGTCCCAGAATTATGGCACCACCATAGGTTCTAAAGGGGTCACTCGTCAGATTAGGCTTGACACCCTTGTCCCTTGCGGACATCAGTTTAGTGGATCCACATCAGAATTGTTTGTACCCTTGGAAAGGTATGAACACTCTTCCATCTAGGGTTACAGGTTGGCCCCATAGTTAGCTCAGCTTGGGGTATGTCGGTTAATAGTACCTTCCACAGTCAGATTTATATTACATTGACCATGTACTCAGTGTCCATTTCAGTTATTCAGTTCAGCATATTATATATTCATGTTAGTACTTGATCACTACCTCCAGCTTATCTTTCAGTTTATGCTTCAGTATGTATTTCCATGTTCAGTATTCATGTTTTACAGCTTTGCATATATCCCGCATGCTCAGTACATTCGAAGTACTGACGCATACTTTTGTGCTACATCGTTATATGATGTAGGTTTATGCGCTCAGCATCCAGACCACGCTTAGCTCGACTTCCAGTCCTTACTCAGCAGCTTTAGTGGTGAAGTTCGAGGACGCTAGATATGCTTTTATCTTTCATTCTTTACATCTCAGTTTAAGATTATTAGAGTTAGCTAGGGGCATGTCCCAGCAACTCATATCAGTTAGAGGCTTTCAGACATAGACTAGATTCAGTTGTTGAGTTGTTAGTATTGTTTTTCAGACATCATTATACTCTTATATATATTTTACATTCAGACATGTTTGGGCTTCTTTTCCATATCAGATATTTAAATGTTTTCAGGTTTTCGCACAGTTCATGTTTTATTAGAAAATTATCTAGTCATGCCAGACCATAGGTTAGCTTGGGTCACTTGTGACACCAAGCAGCGCGTTACATCTAGGGGGTAGCCTCGGGGCGTGACAGTGACACATAGCTCACCATTACAAATAAGGGTATATGTAGACAAAACTATAATGGTAGGGGCACAGGTGACCCAAAAGTATGACGGAGGGTATGTACAAACCATTTTAATAGTTCAGGGGTATATATAACCTTTTTCCGATTTTGAAAAGAAAACTACTTGGAAAAAAAAACTACGATATTTTTCCTCTTTTTTTCTTACCATTTTAGGACTCTTCATGTATATAAAAGGAGTGTTTCTATGTTAATAAGATTTTTGGGTCGTGATAGCGTGATAATAATATCCCCACTCATACATTGATGGAAGTTGACTGGCTTTGCTAGCTTGCATGACGACGGTAAGATGCTCAATCAATCGAGCGCTATCCCACCCTTCTTCCTTAATTTACATATTCACACCCTTTAGAGTAAAAAGTATGAGTAAACTTTTTCTTGTTTGCGTCATGCTCGGATGTCACGCTTATGACGTCAAAATCTAGTCCCAAGTAGCTAGTATTACTTGGATAATAAAACAAAGAAGATGGGATTTTTATTTTTCATGAGTGTGTTGTTTCCTTTTCAATTGCCTCTTTCTTTGCTCGAATCACTCGTATATATAGAATGGACCATTCCTCTCCAACACACACACAAGCCATCATCAGATCTTATCCAAATCAACTCGATCGACTAAGAAAAATGGTGCCTAAAAGTCCACGTACAAATCAGAAAAGATTGATGAAAGAGCAGCTTGTACGAGGCAAAGAATTTGCAGTCCAACTTCAAAGTCTACTTCAACAGCCTCTTGTAGAACATAAATCAGTATCAGCTCATGAACTTATTCACAAAATTTTGACAGCTTTTACTGAGATTCTCTCCGAACTCACTTTTTCCGGCGACAGCCTAATTGGTTCCAAAGATTGTGGCAGCAAGTTTAGGAACAAGGACAAGCAAGTAGTGAAGAACCAGCGAGGTTGCTATCGCAGAAAAAGGTGAGATATAATGAATTTAGTGTTCAAATGCTAATACGCTAACGATGTAAAAAGTATTTACACAATCAAATTATCTATGACGTGTGTTTGCAAATAACTTAATGAGAAACTTTATTTAATTTATTACTCCATTAATTGCTAACCGATAAAAAATAACCACCCCGTTTAATAGGTTAAATTATACTGATATTCAAAAATTCATTTTACATTCTTAATACACATCACACACACACATATATAAAACTTATTTTACATCCTTGATCAACGTATGTACTTAAGCCTTTGATAGAAAATCAGAAATTAGTTGCAATATAAAAAAGTTTCTTATCCTGAATGACTACGTTTTCAGAATAGAATCAAGACCAGAAAAACTTTCAGAATATAAGTGATGATTTTGCTTAATGCAACCTGGAGAATATATAGACTTTACCCAAAATCTGTGTAGTTTAATTACTTAGCTTATATTGTGTTCAAATATGGAACTCATATTTAGGGATGGTGACGGGACAGTGCAGGTGCGAGGGCAGGGTGGGTTTAGATATGTGCGGGGTGGGTTGAAATAAATAAAAAAGTTACTTTTTGCGGATGCGGTGTAGTCAAAATTCTTACTCTTTCTGTTTCAATGTCAAGTTTTGACTTATCATGAAGTTTAAGAAAGTAATTTTACTTTTTTGAATTTTGTGGTCTTAAACAAACGATATGTGGAATGTACAAAAATGTCATAATATTATGGTCTTAAACATGTCACGTAGAAAGTTGAAATTAAAGAATTGCCAAAAACAAAAAGAAATATTTTCTTTTTGTCGAACTAAAAAGAAAATAAGACAAACAAGTTGAAACGGAGAGAGTAACTTGTGTTTTCCAACCTCGAGTTTTTTTGGGTTTTTTCGGGTTTCTTTTATTTTCTTGGGTTTTTCGGGTTTTTCGGGTTTTTTCGGGGTTTTTTCGGGGTTTCCCGGTAAAGTCTTCATACAGACATATAATTAACTTGTGCTTCAAATATTTCTTTAGTCCGAGCAAAATACAACTATCTAAGGTATTTCTTTAAAAAATAACATAAAATATATTCACTTTAATTTGAAATTTATGAAATGAGTGATGACAATAAAATATTCAACCAAAAAAATAATAAAATTGCATAGAATAAATATTGCATATTAATAAGTCATAATAAAATAATCATAATTTAAAAGTATTAAGTCATGCTAAAGTAAGTCTAATAAGTATTAACTACATGACTAAATATTAAATCAAAAAATAAATTAGTTTATGTATTTATGTTAAATTAAAGAATAAATATCTAACATGATTATCATTCCTAGTGTTGAATTGAATAATCTTTTGTTAAAATTCGTATTGATTTGAGTTTTATTTGAGTTACTAATATTTATGGGTTGTAAAAGGACTTATAGGACTATTTAAAATTCTAAGTTTAAACTTGAAATAATATATTGAAAGATAAAAACTATGAAAAAGTTGAAGAAAATATTTATAAATTACATCACAATAAATATTTTTATGTATAAAATATTTTAAAAAATAGTATACATTAATATCGGGTTGGTTCGGTTCGATTTGGCTTTTTTTAGCTAAAACCAAACCAAATCAATTATAGTCGGATTTTTTTCCAATACCAAACCAAGTCAAACCAAACCACTGGTCGGATTTTTTTTGCGGTTTGATTCAATTTGTGATTTGGTTCGATTTGCGGTTCGATTTTGTACACTCCTATCAGTAATCGGTATATATTATACTTTTAATGTATATAAATTAAACTCAACTTTAATATAAAATTATCAGGTTACCAAAATGTTAAATTAAAAACTGTTCACTTTATTTGAAATTTTTGAAGTTGGAGTTGTGTTTGGCCATACTTTTTTAAAAAGATTTTTTAGAATTTAATGTGTTTAAAATAATTAAGAAGTAAAATAGTAAGATGGAAAAAAGTGAAAACAACCTTTTAGGTGTTTTCACTTTTTCAAATACAACTTTAAGTTATATTTAAAAATTTTATGGTCAAACATCATTTTCTGAATAAAATAAAATAATTTTTTGAAAAATAATGAAAATTTCTCATATGCAAACGCCCACTAACCATATAGTGTTTGTTGAAGGGCTCTGAAATTCGCTCATTATATCTTCTTCTTTTTTTAAAATGTGGAGGATTGAATCCTCATCAACAAGTTAAAAAGTTTTAAATAGTACTCAATCAATTAAGCTTATTATAAGATTCCCCACCCATTATATATCTAAAAGAAACCACTGCTGATTTGTTTTTGATTTCCCAATCTATGTCCGGACTCGCATAGGAGAGGATTTTTTATATGCAGGACTCAAAATTGAGACCTCTAGTTAAGGGAGGAGGAGCCTTATTCGCTATACCACATTCTTTAGTGGTCTAAATATTCATTTTAGATCAAGTATACTTCAATAACATGAAATGAATCTGCTAGTGGCGGAGTCATCATTGTCCAATAGGATGCCAATTAATATTTAATTTCATCTTTATAAAATTACACTATATAGATAAATAATTTTTTTTATGTACATATACAATAAGTTAAGTTTCCTTCATTTATTAGTGTATTTACTTCTTTATATTTTGACTTTCTTTAGGAGTTGTTTGGTTTGAGGGACTAAGTTATCCCCCTATTAAATTTGGGAGTAAATCTATCTTATGTTTGGTCATGGGTAATGCTTAAAACTAGGACAAATTTTGTACCAATATTATAAAATTATTTATCTCATATAAAAGGCCGAATAGATAATCGTTGATTATAATCCTAATTTCTACGCTAATTTGTTTTTGAATCAAATAATTTGTTAGTAAAATTTTTGATTCCATCACTAAACTATGAAGACATTACATTCATGCATGAGAGAGTCTACAACAACAGAAGATGGACATGCATGGAGGAAATACGGACAGAAGGTTATACTTAACTCAAAATATCCAAGGTATACAACCTTTACTTGTTTCACCGCATCGGGTACTATGAGAGATATGTCAACCAAAGTAAATACTCTCTCTGTTTCAATTTGTTTAATCTACTTTTCTTTTTAGTCCGTTTCAAAAAGAATGTTTCTTTCCCTTTTTAGCAATTCTTTAATTTTAACTTTCCATGGTCATGTGACATGTTTAATACTACAAGATTAAAGGGCATTTTGATACATTTGACATATCTTTAATTTATGACCACAGGATTCAAAAGTTTCTCTACTTTCTTAAATTTTATGCCAAGTCAAAATAAGTCAAACAAATTAAAACGGAGAGAGTAACTACCTTAAATAAGTATAATTTGCGTATTAATTTGTGTGATTACCCAAATTATATTTTTTTATTATTTAATTAGGTTTCCAACACGTTTTATGTGTGGGTATGATTCTTTTTTATGAGCCAATCATTTAAACCCAAAATATCTCTCTCTCTCTCTATATATATATATATGTTGATTTGTGAGACCGCCTTATCAAGTAATCTAAAGTGATGAAAAGAACATGTTTTTATTTACTTAATTATTTATGTATCGTACGTTTTACTTGCTACTGCTATATTAAACATAATACTAAGTTTTTTGTTGTGAGGAAAGGTGCTACTATAGGTGAGTTACAAGTATGACCAAGGGTGCCAGGCCACTAAACAAGTTGAGAGAATGAAAGAGGAGGAGCCAATAATTTATCAAAATACATACTTTGGCCATCACGTTTGTAAATGTCCACAGATCAAGACCACTTCAGGAGAAGAGTCAAAATTACATAGTGATAAATCTTCTGCACTGGAATGGCAGGATTTAATTCCTGATTTTTCTCTTGAAGGTGTGGTTTCATCTTCTGACTTGCATGGTTTGGATATGGACGAAATTAGTAAATTTGGTGATTTTCACTTTGAGGCATTAGAGTTTTCTTGATTGTTCCTAATGGCTTAGCTGGTAACTGTTCAACTCAATTCTGTTCCTTTGTTTCATTCAATGAAGTGAAAGTTCCATATCCCCTTTTGTCTTTTCATGGTTTTATTTTCATTATTAATTTACTACTACAAATTCGAAATGCATCAAGAGAAGGAGGAGCAATTAAACATCGCAACTTGCATATCAGTACGTTGTTGGAAAACTTTAAAGTATTCAACCCAAGATCACAAGTAAATCATTAGACAGAGATATTAATCTAAAAGAATGGTAGGAACATTAACCTTGTTCCATTGCAAGAATCTGATTGACCAAGACTTGATCTTCTAAACCTTGAAGATTGCTCTTTTGGTATTCTTTTTCTGATATGGTGAGAAAAGGAAGAAGTATCGTATCTTCTTTGTTTAGGGACCAAGTCTTTTAAAGACTTCTGAAGTGTCTTTTCAGGAAAGGTACATTTTCCCATAAGTTTTCATCAAACAAAAGAAAAGGCCAAGGAGTTTCAACTTATCTAAAATAAACCTCATATTAATAGATACTTACTTTTAAGCCCAAAAACTTTAATACTTTATTAGATCATAAAATGGGCTCCTTAAAAGATAACATAGTATAATATATTAATATGTGAGTCCACAAAATAGAAATTACTAACAATCTCCCACTTGGACCACATATATTTCTGAATAATCATACATAAATGAAAAACTTTATTGTGCACAAACATTTGCTATCTTGATTGAAATATCTCAAAACAATCTGATCCATCGATACTACCAATATAGGATCAAAGTGGTTTTCGTAACATATATTCGTAACTAAACCTATCAATGGTCACAAATATCAGCAATACCAATGACATAGATCAAATACAAAAATTACATGAAAAATGATCTAAGTCATGTCTATTTCCAACTAGTCCTACTTTATGACTTGAATAGTCCAGAATTACTTTCTATACCTTATGCAAAATCACAATAGGAAGTCAATATCTTTATCTTTCAGAGTTATCAATGAACACATGAAATTTATAAATTTCATAAAACTTCAGTCTGTACAGAAAATAAACTTTAACATGTCAAAAGCATAAACAAAATAACAAACTCACACTAAAGTAGCTCATCATCGAATCTGATAACACTCATATGAGCCACATGTCCATGAAACATTTTAGGTGGCAAACCCTTCGTGAGCAGATCCGCAATCATTGAATTTGTACTTATATGCTCAATCGCCATAAGGTGACTTTGAACTCTTTCTTTCACAATCAAAAACTTAATGTCTATGTATTTTGACTTAGACAAATTTTGGTTGTTCTTCGAATATAACTCAGCAGACTTATTATCACAATAAATTTTCAATGGTCTTTCTATGCCACTGACTATCTGCATTCCAGTGATAAAGTTTCTTAGTCATATTTTCTGATTTGATGCTTCATAGCAGGCTACAAACACAGATTCCATGGTAGAAGAAGCTATTAATGTTTGTTTCACACTTTTTCAAGAAACAGCACCTCCAGCCAACATGAAAACATAACCTGATGTGGATGTCACGGCTCGAGGCTACTCCCTAGACGAAACACGGTGCTTAGAGTCACAAGTGATCCCAAGCTAACCCATCGCATGGCATATCTATACAAGTTTATTTTTAAAACATGCACTATGCGGAAGCTAAAAATAATTTAATAACTGAAACAGAAAGAACCCAAATGTCTGAATATATGAAATATATAAATAGAATAGTGCTGACTGAAAATAACACTAACAACTGCAGGAATCTAGTCTATGTCTGAAATCCTCTAATTGATATGAGTTGCTGGGACATGCCCCCAGCTAACTCTAACAATCTGGGAAAAAAATGGAAATAAGAAGACTGAAAAGTAAAGCATGTCTATCGTCCTCGGACTATGAGGACTCACCACTGAGCTACTGAGTACGGACTGAAAGTCGACTAAGAGCGATCTGGATGTTGAGCGCCCGAACCTATATCATGAAATGATGTAGCACAAAAGTATGCATCAGTACTTTGAATGTACTGAGCATGCAGGATATGTACTAAGCTGGGCAATAAAGAACTAAGCATAAAAATAGGTACACTGAAATATAACTGAAAGCTGGACTGAATACAATGACCAAGTATAAATCATGAATATAACATGTTGAACTGAATACTGACATAAATACTGAGTATAGGGTCAATGCAACATGAAATCTGACAGTGGGAGATACTATTAATCGACATACCCCAAGTTGAGCTAACTATGGGGCCAACTTGTAATCCTGGATGGAAGAGTGTTCATACCTTGCCAAGGGTATGAACAAGTCTGACGTGGATCCACTACTGATGTCCGCAGGGGACAAGGATGTGCAACCTAGTCTGAAAGATGACTCCTTTAATATCTATGGTGGCGCCGTAGTTCTGGGACTTGGGGACTGCTACTATAGGTCTTAGCCTAAACTGACAACTAAGCCTTTATTCCGTTGTCCGCTCAGTGCTATGTCTACTCCCAACTGAATATAAACAACAATGCACTGAAATAGTGGATAGCTCAAAGTACTAATAATTAACTGAGAATGCAACATACTTATACTGAAAGATACAACATTCAATTTCTGAAGTATAATTATCTGACTGATCTGCCTAGCAAGCATAATTTATGAAGTACTGAAAATTATCACAAGCTAGGGTTCGGAATTCTATACATGAACAGTAGTAATCCTCCAAGAAATATGAACTAAGCATCATATATAAATTATAGCATCTGAATATCAAAGAAAAACTTTAAGGTTTATGAATCCTAGGTCTAATCAACCATGAAGAAAACTGAAGGACTGGCTGAATTCTAGGGAGCTAATGGGTGAAAGGAACCCACTAGTGAAATCTCACATACCTGGTGAAGAAAACTACGAAGAAATCCTTTAGATTTTAGGGCTGAACTTGAAGAAGACCTTTGTCTGCTCTTGAGAGAAAAACAGTCGCCTCTTTCTCTTCTTTTCCTTCTAAGTCCAATGAATTTAGAAGAATAGATATTTTAGGTAGTTTTTGGCTAATTAATCAGGCTTAGAATAACTAAAATGACGTAGCATAGGCCTTAAAAGAGGTAGGAAAAGTCCAAAACACCTCTGGGAAAATAAAGGAATTCTGCTGGAAAAATTGCGACTCAGGTTCTACGGATGGGTTCCACAGCTCGTGAAAACTTCCACGGCTCATGGAACCCTATCATGGTTCTTGGGTCTTTTGCCTAGATGCTGAGTTCCACGACTTGGGTTCACGACCTGTGGAACCTTTCACGGTCCGTAGAACCCATTTGTGGCTCTCAGATAAATGGTTGGCCTCAGGTCTGGTCCCACGACTTGGGTTCACAGCTCGTGGATCCTTCCACGGTCCGTAGAACCCAATCATGGTTCTCAGAGAAATTGTCAGTTCTCTGATCTGATTCCACGAATCCAGTCCATGAGTCGCGAAAACTTCCATGGGTCGTGGGTTCAACTCGTGATTCCTGCTGACAGTTGGAAAAATATTTTTCTTCTGATTTTCTGAGTTAAGTCTGGGCTAGAAGTTCCGGAGTGTTACAATATTTTCCCCTTGGGATCATTTGTCCTCGAATGAAGACTAAACAAGTTGAGTTTGGAGAGAAAGAACTGCAATCCCTACCAACTGAGTACTAGAAACTGACATCTAAGTGGACTGGGTCCCATGAACATGCAATTTTGCTGAAATGCAAGGATAACTGAGGGAACAAGGTACTGAGACTGAATTACACAAGAGTAAACTGAGAGACTGGAGAGGAGCTATTACCTCAAGCTGAAACTGAATTGGAAGAAAAGAGGTGAAGGTACTTGGCCATCATGGCAGCTTCTGCTTCCGAAGTAGCTCCCTCTACGTACTGATTCTGCCACAAAACCTTTACTGAAACGACCTCCTTATTTCTCAACCTACGAACCTGATGGTCAAGAATCTCGACTGGAACCTCCTCATAGGTGAGGCTATCCTTCACAGTTATGCTCTCTAAAGGTACTATCGATGCAGGATCACCCACACATTTTTTTAATAAGGAAATGTGAAAGACTGGATGAACCGCTTCTAGTTCTGCTGGCAACTCTAACTCATAAGTCACATTACCAATCCTCTTCAAGATTCTGTAAGGACCTACGTACCTGGGACTAAGCTTTTCCTTCTTGCCGAATCTCATCACCCCCTTCATGGGTGATATTTTTAGGAAAATCCAATCATCGATTTCAAACTCTAAGTCCCTTCTCCTCATATCTGCATAGGACTTCTGATGACTCTGAGCTATTTTCAATCTCTCCCTGATGAACTGATCTTTCTCCATAGCCTCATGTATCAAATCCGGTCCAACCAAGGCTGCTTCACCTACTTCGAACCAATCAACCGGTGATCTACACATACGACAATAGAGTGCCTCATATGGGGCCATCTGAATACTGGAGTGAAAGCTATTATTGTAGGTGAATTCTATGAAAGGTATGTGGTCATCCCAATTACCCTTGAAATCGATCAGGCACGCTCTCAATATGTCCTCTAAGGTCTGAATGGTACGCTCTGCCTGACCATCCGTCTGCGGCTAAAATGTTGTACTGAGATTCACCTGAGTACCAAGACCCTTCTAGAATGATATCCAAAAGTGCGATGTAAACTGAGGACCTCTATCTGAGATGATAGACATGGGCACCCCATGCAATCTGACTATCTCGCTGATGTAGAGCTTGGCATAATCCTCTGCTGAATCGGTAGTCTTAACTGCCAAGAAATTAGCTGACTTAGTGACTCTGTCCACTATCACCCAAATGGAGTCATTCTGTCTGCGAGTACAAGGAAATCCCGTAATGAAATCCATGTTGACCACTTCCCACTTCTAAGTAGGAATAAAAATCTCCTGAGTCACACCTCCTAGTTTCTGATGTTCTACCTTAACCTACTGATAGTTGGGACACTTAGCCACAAGATCTGCGATGTCCCTCTTCATGCCGTTCCACCAATAGACTTCCCGTAGATCACGGTTCATCTTAGTGCATCCGGATGAATAGAATATCTGGAACTATGGGCTTCTGTAAGGATCTGCTGCCTCAACTCACCCACCTTAGGAACACATAAGCGACCCTGATAGCGAAGCACAACATCTCCCTCTTGGAAGAAGACCTCAACTCTCTACTGATGAACTGCATCCTTTAGCTGAAGCACTATAGGGTCACTATCCTATTTCTCTTTAACCTTCACTACCAAAGAAGATTCCGATCCATTCTGGACTATCACACCACCCTCTGACATGTTCATAAGGCAAACTCCTAAGCGAGCAAGCCGATAAACATCTCTAGCTAATTCTTTCTTCTCTTCCTCAACATGTGACACACTACCCATGGACAGTCTGTTGAGGGCGTCAGCCACTACATTGTCCTTACCCGGATGGTAAAGCACATTCATGTCATTGTCGTTGAGAAACTCAAGCCATCTTCTCTGACGAAGATTCAACTCTTTCTGGGTGAACACATACTGGAGGCTCTTATGGTCTGTGAACACATCAACATGAACACCATACAAGTAGTGTCTCCAAATCTTTAGGGCAAACACAACTGTTGCAAGCTCTAGGTCATGAGTCGGGTAGTTCTTCTTATGGACCTTAAGTTGTCTGGAAGCATAAGCTATGACCTTACCCTGCGCATCAAAACACAACCTAGGCCGACCCTGGACGCATCTCAATAAACCACATAACCATCCAAACCCTCTGGTAGATTCAAGACAGGAGCTGTAGTCAACCTAGTCTTCAGTTCTAAGAAACTTTTCTCACACTCATCTGACCACTGTAACTTGACCTTCTTCTGAGTCAACTTGGTCAATGGGATAGCTATGGATAAAAATCCTTCAACAAACCTCATGTAGTAATCGGCCAGACCCAGAAAACTTCTGATATCTGTCGGAGAGATGGGTTTGGGCTAGTGCTTTATTGCCTCAATTTTCTGAGAATCCACTCGGATCCCTTTGTTGGATACCATATAACCAAGGAAAGCAATTGATTTCAACCAGAACTCATACTTACTAAACTTGGCGAATAACTGGCGGTCCTTGAAAGTTTGCAGAACAACCCTCAGATGATTCGCATGCTCTTCTTCATTCCGAGAATAAATGAGGATATCATCATTAGAGACGATAATGAACAAGTCCAAATACTGCTTGAACACCCTGTTCATTAAGTCCATAAAAACTGAAGGAGCATTAGTTAGTCCAAAAGACATAACTACAAATTCATAGTGACCACACCGAGTCCTGAAGGCTATCTTCGGGATGTCACTACCTCTGAATCTGAGCTGATGATAGCTGGATCTGAGGTCTATCTTAGAAAAGTAACTAGCGCCCTGAAGCTGGTCGAACAAGTCATCAATCCTATGGATGGGATATTTATTCTTAATTCTGACCTTGTTCAACTGACGGTAGTCAATGCACATCCTGAGAGAACCGTCTTTCTTACGCACGAACAATACTGGAGCACCCCATGGAGAGATACTGGGTCTAATAAAGCCCTTATCTAGAAGGTCTTTCAGCTATTCTTTCAATTTTTTAAGCTCAGCTGGAGCAATTTTGTAAGGAGAAATCAAAATAGGTTGGGTATCTAGAAGGAGATCTATTCCGAAGTCGATTTCCCTTTCTGGAGGAACTCCGAGAAGATCTTCTGAGAACACTTCTGGAAATTTGCTTACTATTGGAACTGACTCAAGAGTTGGGGTTTCAGAGTTTGAATCCTTAACCCAAATAAGATGGTAGATATACCCCTTGGAAATCATTTTTCTAGCCTTAAGGTAGGAGATGAAACGACCTACAGGCACTGAGTTATTACCCTTCCATTCTAAGACTGGATCGTTTGGAAACTGAAATCGAACGATCCTAGTTCTACAATAGACTGAGGTATAACAGGAATGTAACCAATCCATGCTTAGAATGATAACAAAATCTACCATTTCTAACTCTACAAGATCTGCTGAGGTGACTTTCTGAAAAACTGTGACAGGGCAATTTTTATATACCCGTCTAGCTATAACTGGGCCACCAACTGGAGTAGAGATTGAGAAGGGTTCTGGGAGAGTTTCCGAACTGGCATTGAAGTTTATTTCTATATATGGAGTTATAAAGGAAAGCGTAGCCCCTGGATCTAACAATGCATAGACATCAATATTAAAGACTCGCAACGTACCCGTGACCACATTAGGAGAATCCTCCTGATCCTGTCAAGCCTGAAGTGCATATAACCTGTTCTGGCGCTGACCACCACCTGCTCCATATGAGGCACCCTACTAAGTGGGGCGACCTACTGGAGCTGCTGTAGAACCAGTCTGAGTCTATGGGGGAACATCCTTACCCTTTTGAGAAGTTGTTGGACAATCCCTCATCATGTGGCTTGGCTTACCACACCCAAAGCAATTTCCACTATATGCCATGCACTCACTTTGGTGGTTTCTACCACACTTCTTACACACTGGATTTGTGCGCCCACTAGTAACCGTACCTTAGGACTTAGAGCCAGACGCTATATTCCGTCGATCCTTCTTGAACTTAGGCACTGGGGCACTAGTAGAAGATGGAGCTGGAGCTGAATTCTTCTGACGAAACAGAGAGCGGTTGCCACCCTCTGACCTCTGCTGGGAGTAGCTAAAGTCACCTGTCCTAGCCCTCTTAGTATCTCCCCCCTTTCCTTGATCTTCTTATCTTCAATCTGCTGAGCATAAGTAACCAATCTGGAGAAGTCCATCTCCTTAATTAGCATAGCAGTCTTTCACTCCTTGACTACATCATCTGATACACCAGATACAAACTTGCTCATACGAGCTCTGGAGTCAGCTATTATCGCTGGAGCATACTTGGATAGCTGAGTGAACTTGAGAGCATAGTCCTTCACGCTCATGTCATTCTACTTCAGATTTATGAATTCCTGAACCTTGGATTCCCTGAGCTCTAGTGAGAAGAACCGGTCAAGAAAAGTTGTCTTCAAAAGATTCCAAGTCACTAGCCCTGCATTGGCACAATGGGATTCCTTCCATTGTCGGTACCAAGTGTAGGCCACTCCCTTCAACTGATAGGCGGCCAAATCTGCACCCTCGACTGGAGTGACACCCATAATGTCTGTCACCTTCTGAATATCATCTAAGAACTCTTGGAGATCCTCTTCTGACTTGGACCCATGAAACTCTGGAGGGTTCATCTGTGTGAAATCTCATATCCTGGCTGCAGCAGCGTTAATCTGAGGTGGAGCTGGTGTCGTAGCCTGCTGATTGACCTAGGCGATCATATCCTGAGCAAGTACTTGGAAAGCAGCCCTGAATTCAGCATGCTTGACTTGCTCATTTAACGAATATGTGGAGCTGCTGGCTGATTCCCAGCGTGAGCTCTTCTGGGAGGCATTTTTCTGAAATGCGAAGAGCATGAGTTAGAAGGTGATTAGATAGAGTTTACACCCTATAGCACGAGCTGGAAAAAGGAAGAAAATTTGTTCCTAATGACATCTCGTAGCCCCTCTCCCATAAGTGTGGCGCGCTTCACACCCATGAGAAAGGCTCTACTTGATGCTGCTTTTAGACACCCTAGGAATACTTAAACCTGATGCTCTAATACCAAGTTTATCACCCCCCGAGGCTACCCATTGGACGCGACGGTGCTTAGAGTCACAAGTGACCCCAAGCTAACTCATGGCATGGCATATCTATACAAGTTTAATTTTTAAAACATGCACTATACGAAAGCTAAAACAATTTAATAACTGAAATGGGAAGAACCCAAATGTCTGAATATATGAAATATATAAATAGAATAGTGATGACTGAAAACAACACTAACAACTGCAGAAATCTAGTTTATATCTGAAAGCCTCTAACTGATATGAGTTATTGGGACATGCCCCCAGCTAACTCTAACAATCTGGAAAAAAATATAGAAATAAGAAGACTAAAAAGTAAAGCATGTCTATCATCCTCGGACTATGAGGACTCACCACTGAGTTGTTGAGTACGGACTGGAAGTCGACTAAGCATGATCTGGATGCTGAGCGCCCGAACCTACATCATGAAATGATATAGCACAAAAGTATTCATCAGTACTTTGAATGTACTGAGCATGCAGGATATGTACTAAGCTGGGCAATAAAGAACTAAGCATAAAAATAGGTACACTGAAATATAACTAAAAGCTGGACTGAATATAATGACCAAGTACAAATCATGAATATAATATGATGAACTGAATACTGACATAAATACTGAGTATAGGGTCAATGCAACATGAAATCTGATGGTGGGAGATACTATTAATCGACATACCCAAGTTGAGCTAACTATGGGGACAACTTGTAACCCTGGATGGAAGGGTGTTCATACCTTGCCAAGGGTATGAACAAGTCTGACGTGGATCTACTACTGATGTCCACAGGGGACAAGGATGTGCAGCCTAGTCTGACAGCTGACTCATTTAATACCTACGGTGGTGCCGTAGTTCTGGGACTTAGGGACTGCTACTAAAGGTCTTAGCCTAAACTGACAGCTAAGCCTTCATCCCCTTGTCCGCTCGGTGCTAAGTCTACTCCCAACTGAATATAAATAACAATTCACTGAAATAGTGGATACCTCAAAGTACTAATAAATAACTGAGAATGCAACATACTTATACTGAAAGATACAACATTCGATTTCTGAAGCATAATTATCTGACTGATCTGCCTAGCAAGCATAATTTATGAAGTACTAAAAATTATCACAAGCTAGGGTTCTGAATTCTATACATGAATTGTAGTAATCCTCCAAGAAACATGAACTAAGCATCATATATAAATTATAGCATCTGAATATCAAAGAAAAACTCTAAGGTTTATGAATCCTAAGTCTAATCAACCATGGATAAAACTGAAGGACTAGCTGAATTCTAGGGACCTAATGAGTGAATGGAACCCACTAGTGAAATCTCACATACCTGGTGAAGAAAACTATGGAGAAATCCTTTGGATTTTGGGGTTGAACTTGAAGAAGACCTCTGCCTGCTCTTGAGAGAAAACAGTCGCCTCTTTCTCTTCTTTTCCTTCTAAGTCCAATGAATTTAGGAGAATAGATGTTTTAGGTAGTTTTTATCTAATTAATCAGGCTTAGAATAACCAAAATGACGTAACATAGGCCTTAAAAGAGGTAGAAAAAAATCTAAAACACCCCTGGGAAAATAAAGGAATTCTACTTAAAAAATCGCGACTCAGGTTCTACGGATGGGTTCCACGGCTCATGGAACCCTGTCGTGGTTCCTGGGTCCTTTGCCTAGCTGCGGATCTGAGTTTCACGACTTGGGTTCACGATCCATGGAACCTTCCACGGTCCGTAGAACTCATTCGTGGCTCTCAGAGAAATGGTTGGCCTCAGGTCTGGTCCCACGACTTGGGTTCACGGCTCGTGGATCCTTCCACGGTCCATAGAATCCAATCGTGGTTCTCATAAAAATTGTCAGATCTCTGATTTGATTTCACGAATCCAGTCCACGACTCGTGGAAACTTCCACGGGTCGTGGGTTCAACTCGTGATTCTTGCTGACAATTGGAAAAATATTTTTCTTTTGGTTTTCTGAGCTATAAGTTCTGGAGTATTACAGTGGATCTCCTACTATCAAGACAGCCAAAAAAATTTGAAACGGAATATCCTACGATCTCTAAGTGATCCGACTTCCGATAAGTGAGCATGTAATCTTTAGTTCTTTGAAGATACCTCATAACCCGTTTTGCTGCTTTCCAATGATCCATTCCCTGGTTACTTAAATATCTGTCCAACATTCCCATAATGTACGCTATATCTGGACGCGTACAAACTTGTGCATACATGAGACTTCTCACTGCTGATGCATATGGGATTTTGTCCATCTCTTTCTTCTCAATATCCAAATTTAAACATTGGCGCAAACTAAACTTATCACCCTTTGCCACAGATGTATCTCCTGGTGCACAATTTTGCATACCAAATCTACTAAGCACCTTATCAATATAAGTATTTTGCGATAGTCCGAGAATGTTTCTAGTACGATCTCGATGGATCTCTATACCCAGAACAAAGGACGCCTCACCGAGATCTTTCATTTCAAATTTACTGGATAAAAATCTCTTGGTTTCATGCAACAAACCTACATCACTGCTTGCCAGTAGAATGTCATCTACATATAGCACAAGGATAATGAATTTTCTCCCACTGAACTTGAGATATATGCACTGATCAACGGTGTTTTCCTTAAAACCAAAAGAGGTTATCACCTGATCAAACTTTCGGTATCATTGACGGGATGCCTGTTTTAAACCATATATGGACTTCTTAAGTTTACATACAAGGTGATTTGAATCTTGAGACCCAAAAGTTTTTGGTTGCACCATGTATATTGTTTCTTCAATGTCTCCATTGAGAAATGCAGTCTTCACGTGCATTTGATGTAGCTCTAAGTCATAATAAGCTACAAGTGCCATAATGATTATAAAAGAGTTTTTCAATGAAACTGGCAGAAAAGTCTCTTTAAAATCTATGCCTTCCTTTTGAGTGAATCTCTTGGAAACTAGGCGTGCTTTATATCTTTTGATGTTACCTTTCGAATCAAGTTTAGTTTTGAAAATCCATTTACAACCAATCAGTTTCGATCCTTGTGGCAACTCGACAAGATCCAAAACGTCATTATCTTTCATAGATTTCATCTCTTCTTTCATGGCTTCAATCCATTTAGTAGAGTTTCGATATGAATTTGCTTGACTTACAGTTATGGGATCATCTTCTAATCCCATATAAAAATTATGTTCTTGGAGATCAACAACATAGTCATCCGAAATTACATTTCTTCTTTCTCTTCCAGATCTTCTTTTAGGCACTTCAATTTGAGGTTGTTGAGAAACATCAACTTGAACATGGGGCAATTGCATTGTGTTTTCTACATAATCCTGATTTACAGGTTGAAAATATTTGGTAAAGCCACCAATTTATTTTCACTAGTAGAAAGGATATTATCAAATTCCTCTTCAAACACAATTTATTTATTTTGATTGCTCCCACCATAATCAACATCCTCAATAAATTTGACATTTCCTATTTCGAAAAAGGATCTGTTTGAGAGCTCGTAAAACTTCAAACCTCTCGACCTTTCTGAGTAACCTACAAAGTAGCAACTAACAGCTCTTGAATCCAGTTTTTTTTTATTAGGCTTGTAAGGCCTTGCTTCGGCTGGACATCCCCATATATGTAAGTGCCTAATACTATGCTTTTTATCAGTCCACAACTCGTATGAAGTATTAGCTATCGCTTTGCTTGGAACTCTGTTTAAAATGTAAACTGCAATTTTTAATGCTTCTCCCCAAAGTGATTCAAGTAAAGAAGAGTGACTGATCATACTTCTTACCATATATTTAAGAGTTCGATTTCATCTCTCGTATACACCATTTTGACTCGGAGTCCCTGGCATAGTGTACTGAGGTACAATTTCACATTCTCTCAAATATTTTGCAAAAGGTCCTGGACATTGTTCACCGGATCCATCGTATCTATCGTAGTATTCTCTTCCACGGTCAGATTTAACAGCCTTAATTTTTTTTCCTAATTGAGTTTCAATCTCATCTTTGAAAATTTTAAAAACATTCAAAGATTGTGACATGAATTAAATAGAGATACATAACGAAAGTAATCATCTATAAAGTTAATAAAATATTATTGACCATTTCATGAAGCTGTAGGGAATGGACCGCAAATGTCTGTATGTATCAACTCTAAAAATTCTTTACTCCTATAAGCACCTCTTTTCCTTATATTTGTTTGTTTTTCCTTTATGCATTCTGTACAAATTTTGAAATTTGATAAATCAAGGGAATCAAGAATTTCTTCTGACACAAGCCTTTGTATTCTTTGTTTAGAAATATGACCCAATCGTTCATGCCATAACATTGATAAATTCTTATTTGTTAATTTGCGCTTAGTACCAACATTACTTAAATGCAGGTTTTCATTGTTGTATGAGGCTTGTCTGTTTAATTTATATAACTTATCAACCAAAGTACCAGTTCCAACAATATTAGAATTTAGAGAAATACTACAGATTTCATTTCCAATAGAACAATTATATCCAGATATGTCCAAACAAGAAATGAAAATTAAGTTCTGTCTAAATGACGGTACAACAAATATTTTCTCTAATTCCAAATAATAACTAGTATCTAATGGAATTCTAAAGACACCAATAGCCTACACAACTGCTTTATTGTCGTTGCCCACATAGATGTATTTTTCAGCATCAATCGGCACTCGGCTCCTTAGGCAGTCCTGCATAGTGACACTTACGTGAGTAGTTACATCCGTATCTATCCACCAAGTGTCACTAGGTACCATAGCCAAATTAACTTTTGAACAAATAAAGTTGAGAAGTTTACCTTTCTTTTCACGCCAAGCAGCGTACTTGAAACATTCTTTGTTCATATGACCAATTTTCTTACATAAGAAACATGGTTTTTGATCCTTAGGCTGCAATGTTCCTTTGTCTGCAGTTTCTTTAATCTTGCTCCTTTTTCACTTATGTGAAACGGTTTTAGTTCCAGAGCTAGATGCCAAATGAGCACTTTCAATCCTCTCATGTTCAAATATATCTTCTTCTTACACACATTGAGCTATAAGCTCATTCAAAGTCAATTTCTCCTTTTGAGTATTATATGAAACTTTAAATTGACTAAATTGTGCAGGAAGAGAGATCAAAACTAGGTGCACAAGTATGTCATCAGACAATTCAAGCTTAAAGGCCCTGAGTTTTGTCACAAGATTAGACATTTCCATTATGTGCTCCCTTATGTTTCATTTGCCCTTATATCGCATTGAAACAATCTTATTAAGAATTGTACTTGTTTCAACCTTTTCGTTAGCAATGAATTGGTCTGTGATTTTTTTTAAGAAACATTTGGCATCTCTATTCTCTGTTATACCGCCCCTTAAGGATTTCGGAATTGAGTGTTGCATCATCATCAAACTCATGCGATTTGATCGCTCCCACTTCTCGTATGCGGACTTTTGTTTATTAGTGCTAGTTTCATTCAAGTCCGCAGGATGATCAAATCTTAATGCATAGTCAAGATCCATGCAATCAAGCACAATCATAATGTGCTCTTTCCATTTCTTAAAGTTTGTGCCATTAAGCACAGGAATGTTGTTCATATTGGCAGATATAGAAGACACTATAAGATAAAACAAGTAATGCTCACAATTAATCAATCAAATAAATCATGTATATGTGAAGATAATCAATTAAATAAAATCGAAGGAAAATGATAGATTTAAAAATATATGTTTATCAACACATATACATAAAAGTGGGCCCATCTCAAGATACATAACACAACATTATCATTTAGTCTTTGGACAGAAATAATAATTTGTAAGTGATATTCTTATACATAGTTCATGAACATTGATTACAAAAGACGGCCTAATAATGTACCTTTCTTTGGACCG
This sequence comes from Jaltomata sinuosa, assembly GCA_003996215.1. Lineage (NCBI taxonomy): Eukaryota > Viridiplantae > Streptophyta > Magnoliopsida > Solanales > Solanaceae > Jaltomata > Jaltomata sinuosa. The sequence continues at coordinate 87,030 of QJPP01007641.1, read as the reverse complement.
ACACATTACCAGCATGACATTACTAAGTGTACCACATATTCATGACTATTCATAATTAATCTGGCCAAAATAATCTTTCTTTGGGATAATTATTTCGCATAAATAAACATACTTACATGTTCAAAGTAAATAAAATCTACACAATAGAGATTACTTTGGCAATATATTGATTCAATCTACTCACTTTTAAACAAGAAGCACAACTAAAAGGGTGTTTAAGCAAATAATTAAATATAACAAACTTTAACAAAAATGGGCAAAATTTGCCCAAATTGCCTTTAAAAAAAACTTGCAGAAAGTCAACACAATTTTCAAAAAAAAAAAAGTGCTTAAAACTTAAAAAGAAATATGATAATACCAACTTCATGCCACTTCGTTCAATTTTTTTTTTTTTTTACAGAAACTTGTTCCATTTTTATTTTATTTATTTATTTATTTATTAACAAAAGCATTCTTAAAATAAACATCTATGGAACAAGATAATTACAGAATATTGGCAGACAATTTGCTGCCCGAAGCAGTAATTGAAAAAAAAAAATACTTTGATCCTCCAGATTGGGAAGAAAACGAGCAGAAAAGAAAACATTCTGGAAAAGCGACAAAAAACTTGTTCACAGAAACTAGTTTTAGGCATATAGAGAATTAAAAAACCTAAAAAACTCGAAAACCAGAAGGGAAAAAATTATATTTTCTTTTCCAAATTTGAACTAAAAGAAATACTAAAAGCACGTCTAATGATCTAACAAGACCATGCTCTTGATACCACTTGTTGGAAAACTTTAAAGCATTCAACCCAAGATCACAAGTAAATCATTAGATAGAGATATTAATCTAAAAGAATGATAGGAACACTAACCTTGTTCCATTGCAAGAATTTGATTGACCAAGACTTGATCTTCTAAATCTTGAAGATTGCTCTTTTGGTATTCTTTTTCTGAGATGGAGAAAAAATGGAAGAAGCATCGTATCTTCTGGTTTAGGGACCAAATCTTTTAAAGACTTTTGAAGTGCCTTTTCAGGAATGGTACCTTTTCTCATAAGTTTTCATCAAACAAAAGAAAAGGCCAAAGGGTTTCAACTTATTTAAAATAAACCTCATATTAATAGATACTTACTTTTAAGTCCAAAAACTTTAATACTTTATTAAATCATAAAATGAGCTCCTTAAAAAATAACATATCTATGTATAATATATTAATATGTGAATCTACAAAATAGAAATTACTAACATACGTCACTTTTGAAGGGGTCATCCGCTCTCTTGCTTTATTTAAATTCACATTATTTAGATAAGATCACGAAAAATAAACTAGTATTGAATGTAGGTTTTAAATTTTATATTGTACTCCTTTTTAAAATAAATTTTACCCCAAGTACCAAGGTGAAAGATGAAGATGAAAAACCTATTAAAATGAAAATACAATTATAGAATTATATTAAAATCTTTTTTAGGTTGAAAAAAAAAATCAAAAATCAGTTGGATACGATTTTTTAAAACAATTGATAACCCTACACTCAGTGATTGCGTGACTGAAACGGCACTGAATATTTAGGACTGTTATCTTCATCGATATATACATTTGGAACCCAAATAAATTATTGGTACGTGCCAAATGATAAAGTACGTTTGCGTTTAAAGCTTTTGTCTGTAGCTGTGTCTTTTAGACATTATCAGTGCAATAGTCATAGTCACTCATAGCAGCTAGCCAGCCATAGATATGATAAATACGACATAATTTCAATTTTTTTTTACCTTTTTTTAATTAGTTTTTAAAAAATCTCTTTTCCCTTTTTGGTAACTTTTTAATTTCAATTTATCTTTTTTGATGCGTCTATAATAGTCTATGTGTCTCAAAAAAGAATGTGCTACGCCCGGCCTCCTTTCCATATAACATGTTTAAAATCACAAAATTAAAAGATATTTTGGTACGTACATTCCATATATCTTAAATTTAAGATCACAACATTCAAAAATCTTTTTACTTTCTTAAACTTATGTCAAGTAAAAATTAGACAAATAAATTAAAATGAAGGGAGCAGTTCAATCATCACACTAGTAGTATTATTTTATTGATGTACGTGTACTCTGTAACTACACATCAAGTGTTCACGCTGGCAAGAAATTATTATTCCCCCGGTTTTAATTTATTTGTCCGGTTATGTAGGAAGTATCAGAATACTCTTTAATTTGTGGTTTTAAACTTGCCACGTGAAAAGAGATTCATCAAAAAAAGAAAGAGATTTTTTTTTTTGAATGGACTAGAAAGAAAAGTAGGACAAACAAGTTGAAACAAATGGAGTATAATTTATGTTCTGAATGTTAACCTACTACAATTTTCTTATCTGAGTTTAGAAGAACAATGTGAGCAAATTGATACAAACAGGGTTGGGTGTTGTTGTAAGAGTATTTGAGAGAGATTTAATTATCATACTTCAGACAACAAAAATTGATGATATGAAGATTGGCCAGTTTGTCAGTTATGGAAAGAGTTCGGTATCCTAAAAAATAAGACCAAATTGACTTTAAGTTTGATAAGTAAACATATTAAGCAAATTAGGCAGGAGGAGTATATATTAATCATGACATATACATTGAACAAAATAGCACCGGAGATACAGAACCTTATCCCTCTCTTTATAACATTGGAAATATTTATTCGTCTCTTTAATAGTATGGGGAGTGCCAACTGCCAACCTGTTTCCTCGTACGGAACACCGAAGAGGGACACAATAATATTCGCTATTTTATAAAATTGAAAAAGATCAAAAGCACTTTTAACTTATTAAAAATGGCTCAAAAAGCCCTATTTTTGGCTATCTCATCAAATTTGCCCCTTCTTTCATTTATTGGATAAAAGATTTCATTACCGTATTAGAAATTGCTCAAAAATGCCTAATTCTACCTATTGGATCGAATTATTCCCCAATACTATTTTCAAACTTAAAATTTTCCCGTCATTAACAACACAATTATATGACTGTATTGGGTAAAAAAATAGCTTAGACATGTGGTGGCATGATAAAAGATTGATATGTGGCATCAATAAAGAATGATTCAAAAAAGCCATTTCAAAAGGATACATCAGTCTCGAAGATGTGTTTGGCAAAGAACAACCTTGGTAAGCCTTCAAAGAAGCGTGATCAAATCACAATCGGTTAAAAGATGAGAGCTCGTGAATCAGAGATAAGGAAGGACTCATGTTCTAATAATGAGACAAAAAGAATGAATATGCTAGATACAATCGTATAAAGATTCTGACCACTGCACAAAAATATTAGTTGGTACCACTAACAACATTTTTCATGTGGGTATAGTGGCGGATCCAGAATTTTCACCAAGTGGGTTCAATATATAAAAAATAGTATGCAAAGAAGCAAACAAAATAAAGTTTAATTAACTGAAATATATTATTACAATTTTATTCTACGAGTTTTTAAAATTTATTATGATCTCACGAAGCGCGAAATTTTTTATTAGTATTATAATAATTTTAAAAAAAAAGCAACGAGAGAATAGGCTGTTGTGCCTGAAAGAAAAGCTAAGGTAAGATAGTGCTCTAAGTTAGAGCTGGTGCTTTAATTGCTTAAATGAAAAGGTAGTGTTATTGAAGGTAAGGTTCGAACTCGAGTCTTGGGAGTCAGGACTAGTATAAAATTTGAACTACCTTTGCCACTAGGCTAGATGCTACACTTGTTATAGTTCCACAATTAATATATAAGTTGTACATTTTCAAAAACTGATTACATATATATATATATATATATATATATATATATATAGTATAATTTTTCGACGAAGTGGGTTCATATCCGCCCCTAGTGGGTAACAACCATTGGTTATAATACTTTAGGGCTCGAGTGGAGCTTTTCTATTGGTTAATGTATTACCTTTGTAACCTATAAATAGTAGTTTTCACATAATGGTGAGGCATCTAATTCTAAGGAATACCATATCAATGCACTTAGAGGTCGTTTGGTGTGAGGGATAAAAACAAATAGTCATAGGATAAAATAAATAGTTCAGGGATAAAATTTTAGTGTTTTGTTTGATTGCCAAGTCCGGGATAACTTATCCCATCATTTATACCATAGTGATGGGATAAGTTATCTCATATACTTTGTGGAATAATTTATCACATATACTTTGTGGGATAACTTATCCCTAGATAACTAATTTCGGAATAATTAATCTCAGTATAACTTGTTCTCAACCAAACGAGTTGGTTTGAGGTATAAGGTATAATAGTCCCGGGTTAAAATGCAAGATTATTTTATCTTGCGTTTGATTGGAGGTATTAGGTAGTCTCGGGACTATTTATCCCACCATTTATACCTTAGTGATGAGATAAATTATCTCATATACATGCTGAGATAACTAATCCTGTGATAGTTAATCTCAGGATTAATTATACTGGAATAACTTGTTCCCAACCAAACAATCCCTTATATTCTTGTGCTCTAAGCTTTTCATTTTTCATTGTCATTTATCTTATACTATTTACTTGTTTTATCGTTCTAGGACTTGAAGCTTAGAACAATCAAATAACACCGGATCCAATGCAAACATTCATCGTTGGAGCTCACAGCTTCATACAACTTTCTTTCACTTACTTTATTATCTTTACTTTCTTTTTACTTATCTTTTCGAACAGATTTAATTGCTAATAATCTGAATCGTACGAGTTAAAATAAGACGCTTCTTGACTTCATACAAAATTTAATTATATCATTTTTCTGATACATAATGATATTTAATTGAATATGTGACCTTTATTATTTATTGATCCACCTAAAATCCTAACCCATCTATGACCAAACCCAACACAAAAACCTTTTTAAATTAACGTATAGCTAAGCAATAAAATAATTTTTTTCACCTCCTGCTTTCTCTTGATTTCTGTACCAACAACTAAAGGAAAAAATGGCAAATAGTTTATGCTTGGAAGTAGGGATGACAATAGAGCGGGACAGAGCGGATATGGGGCGGGTTAATTTTTAACCCGCAGAATTTTCAACCCGTTCCATCCGGCCCCGCATAACATTTTTTTCTATTTTTAACCAGCCCCGCCTCACTCCGTATTCACCCGCCCCGCCCTACCCCACAATGTAAAAGAACTTAGAAAAATCACTGAATCATTCCGTAAATAGTGTTCCAGTATGAATCATACTGTATGATTCTTTCTTTAGTAGATAGAATATATTAGAAAATGATAAAGACATTATGTATATACTTATTGACACACATCAGTTTAATATCAAATTTTATTACTTTGTAATAAACTACTTTTGAAAAGAAATTTGGGTTTCTTATTAAAAATAATTAACTACTTCCCTTGTCTCAATTTATGTGTCATTATTTATTTCCCAAAAGTTTATGTTTTTTCAGTGGAAAGTTTTGTCTTTGACGATATTTGTAAAGAGTGATTTTTAACAGTTGACTTAGTTTGACAAATAAAAACTTTGAGTTATTTTATTTATGTAAATTCATATTTAGCAATATTAGGTTGTGTATCACGTTCTTCTAAATAAAGCAACTATACAGCACATCACAGTTATCACTATTTTGATTATGTTTTTTTTTAACTTCCAAAACAAAGAAGAATTCTATATGTCCAAATTTAAATAATAAAATAAGAAAAATAATTTTTTACTAAACAAAAAAGTGCCTTCCTATAATCTATTTCCGTGCAAATCTTGTGTGCTGCGAAAAGAAGAGAGAAGGCACAAGTACCCCCTATACTGTATCTCAAGTTACTATGACACATCTAAATTTTATGGAGGTCTTATTACCCCGTTAAACTCATTTTTTTTTGTATTTTTGTGCTTCTTTTTGCTGACGTGGCTGCCAAGTGATAGAATATTTTTGTGCTCCTTTTGTGCTGACTTGGCATCCATGTTAGCACAAAAGGAGCACAAAAATACAAAAAAAAAAAGTTCAGGGGGGTAATAGGACCCCCTGTAAAGTTAAGGTGTGTCATAGCAACTTCGGTTATAGTCTGGGGGTACTTGTGCCTTATCTCCGAAAAGAAAATACAACTAGCGAAAAGCAACCCGCAACCCACCCTACCCCATTTTATTTTTCAAAAAATTGCTTAAACCCGCTCCGCAACCCGCCCCGCCCCGAGTGATAGCTCCCCCGCCCCACCCCGCATAAGTTTAAACTCGCCCCGCATTCGCTCCGTCCCGCCCCATTATCATCCCTACTAGGAAGTGATCACATGAATTACTTTTAATCACATGAACGATTTTATAATGATCTTGTGTAAAATTACAACTTTTGTTGTTCATTTAGTAGCACGAGCAGGAGCATGAACAAAAATTAAGATAAGTTCTTGTAGCTGTTGATATATAAATTAATTTCAAACAGGAAGTGAAAAATAATTTTATCAGTTAATTGTGTTAATATAAAATGGCATTTGTGTTGGGTCGGTCTTAGATGAGTCCGATTCTTTTAGGTTGGGTCAGAATTTTATGTGATTTAATAAATAAGGGTCACATTTTAAATTAAAATTTAATTTACGGAGAAGGGTCAAATCTACCCTTGTACTATCGGAAATGGTTTAAATATACTCCTCGTTATACTTTGGGTTCAAATATGCCCTTTCCGTTATACTTTGGGTCCAAATATACCCCGTACTATTAGAAATAGTTTAAATATACCCCTTGTTATACTTTCAGTCCAAATATACCCCTCCCGATATACTTTAGGTCCAAATATATCTCTCCCATTAAACTTTTATGCTGATTTATCCTTATTTTTGATATTCACCCACTTAAACCATCTCAATTCCCTCTACTTTAAGTTCTTTTCGTTTCTTGCAGTCTTCTATTTTTTTTATTTTTTTTTTTATGATCCGCTTTTTATGAATCCAACTTCTTTAAAGTCTTTGTTCCACCTATTGCTGAATACTTTCCCGTTGACATTAATGATCCGTTTATCAGATATTGGAATTTTTTCCTGCATTTATATATGACAATCTTGCTTAGCTGATTATTTCAAGTATAAGTTTTAACATATGATAATAGACCAAAAGATGATTGCAGAAAGAAAATATTTTTTCTTATATATCGAAACTTTAAATTTTCTCAGTAATGAAGTTTATTCACCGTGAGGTCAAAAAAGGTTTAGATGACAGGAGTATAAATTGTGAATATATGTATTATTTTTTGTATGAATTGAGAGAGTGGGCTGGAGATGAATTAAATAGGTGAGTTTGTAAAGTGAATCGCGCAAATATTTACATTTGGTGATGATTTATTTTTATTTTGAAGCTCATCATCATGTGTCCATTTGTAAAAATAAATAAAGGTAAATCGCCTTTATAAAAAAAAAAGAGAGGAGGGGGGGTTAAATCAACATAAAAGTATAATGAGAGGTATATTTGGATCCAAAATATATCTGGAGGGGTATATTTGGACCCAAAGTATAACGAAGGGTATATTTGAACCATTTCTAATAGTACAAGGGTATATTTGGACCTAAAGTATAACAGAAATGGTATATTTGGACGCAAAGTCTAATGAAGGGTATATTTAAACCATTTCTGATAGTACAGGGGTATATTTGACCCTTTTCCGTTTAATTTATCATAAAAATAATTTATTTTATATTTAGCACAATTTAATTTTATATTTTTGTTTTATATCATTAATAAGATAAAACTCAAACCGATATAACAAGTAGAAAAAAGACAAATGTAGAAACAGGTGACCAAAAATGCATGCTCCAACAAGAGTTCTCAGATACGGAGGTGAAGGATGCACTTTGGGGGATTGATGGTGACAAAGCCTCGGGACCGAATGGCTATGGCAGTCAATTCTTCAAAAACATTTGGGGAATAGTAGGGGAAGATGTAACAAAAGGGGTACTGGAGTTCTTCAGAACAGGCAAACTGTTGAAAGGGTTGAACAAAACTATTCCCAAAGGGTGCACATGTTGAAGGAGTAGGGGACTATAGGCCAATATCGTGTTGCAACACACTCTATAAAGTGATTTCAAAGATGATGTGTAATAGAATGAAGTGTGTCCTACCGGATATAATATCTCCAAATCAGAGTGCTTTTGTTGCTGGGAGATCAATAGTCCAGAATATCCTTATATGTCAAACCTAGTGAGGTTGTACAAGAGAAAGAACACCACCAAGAGTTGCTTAATTAAGATTGATCTTAAGAAAGCATACGACTCTGTAGAATGAGAATTCGTTAAGGAGATGCTATATGGGCTCAACTTCCCTGCAAAGTTTATTCACTGGGAAATGGAATGTGTGAGATCCCCACAATATGCTCTTTCTATTAGTGGAGGTATATATGGGTGTATACAGGGACAGAGAGGCTTGAGATTAGGAGACCCAATCTCCCCTCTCCTCTTTGTGATTTGCATGGAATACTTCGCCGGGATGATGTCTTGGGTGGCTAAACAACAGGGCTTTGGGTATCACATGAAATGTAGGAGCCTCGGTCTAAATAACTTATGCTTCGCAGATGATATGCTTATTTTTAGCAGTGGGGATATACAATCAGTGATCTAATATTGAGAGGCCTGACTTCTTTCTCTCTAGCATCCAGCCTGACCACTAACGCTGCAAAGTCAAGTGTCTTCTCTGCCAATATGGTTAAAAAGGATCTGAAATACATCTGTGAAATTACGGGCTATGCAATAGGTACATTATCTTTTCAGTATTTGAGCGTCCCAATATCAGCCAAGAAATTGTCGGCTGGGGATTGGGAAGTGATGGTTGATAAACTGACATGAAGAATTAAGACATGGGGATCAAAGCACTTAACATATGCAGGACGAGTTCAACTTATAAACTCTGTTTTGTTGCACATTCATGCCTACTGGTCCACAATTTTTATACTGTCAAGAGCTATGATGAAACATTTAACAACACTTTGCCGAAATTTCCTATGGAAAAATTATAGGTCTCGGGTATTCAAACAATTAATCTCACAAAGCGCGAATTCTTCTTCGATTTTGGTTTTTGTGGCTTCTCCCTAAGAATGAACTTTTTTTTGGGCAAATGCAAACGACTAAAGTGCCTTTAATAGCATGGGACCTAGTTTGTAGACCTAAACGAGAAGGTGGGTTGGGAATTACTGAAGGGGTCTTGTGAAATGAAGCAGCAGTGGCCAAATACGTATGGCATGTGGCTAGTAAGGCTGATAACCTATGGGTAAAGTGGGTGAATCACATATACCTTAAAGGCACAAATTGGTGGGAGTATATGGCGCCAGCTAATTATAGGTGGTATTGAAAATGAGTCTACCATCTGAAGAATATATACGCAGCAGGGTATGTGGTGAATAGTTGGCTTAAACCAAATGGAGCATATACTATCAAGAATAGTTATTCATGGAGACGAGGAATTGAAGAGGATTGGCTTTTCTTCGGGGGGATAGGGATCCCAACTAATGTTCCCAAACACAATTTCATAAGCTGGCTATCATGCATAGAAAGTTAATGACTAAGGATAAATTGCTGAAAATTGGAGTTATCGTGGATGATCTCTGTCTATTATGTGGGGATCAAGCTGAATGTGTTGAGCACCTCTTCTTCCAGTGTGCATTCTCAAATGTGTATGAGTAGAATCTTAGCTTGGCTACAGATCACTCTTAGGAATCACGACGTAAGAAGATGGTGGACAAGAGTTGCAAGACGGGCCAAATGGAAGCTGAGCAGAGGTCTTCTCTGGGCAGTAACGAGTGCTTACATATACACTGTGTGGAAAGCAAGAAATGAGGCTTTGTGGGACAAGAAAATGCCTAAACCTGATGTTATTTGTCAATGGATACAAAGTGATTGCAAGTGTAGAATAGTTGAGCTACTCCATAGGAAAATGACACGCAGAGATAAGGACTGGATTGGTTTGATTTTAAGTCGAGCAACTGTATAGCATAGTGGCGGATAAAAAGAAAGATAGGAGATTTGGCTTGATTTTGTAGGCTTGTTTTACTGGATGTACTCATCAGTTTTGTGAATAAGAACATGTTGTTTTGTTTGATTCAAAAAAATAAATATAGAAATGAGCATACAGAATTTAATCTCGAGACCATATAATTTTTTTTTAAAAAATATTTAACATGAAATCTTTAGGTATATTAAGATATAGGCAGAAAATTGAAGGCTAATTAAAGGCTTAATACATAATCAATTCCTTACGACAAGTTATCTAATACTGGAGTACTTCGGAGCTTTATGCAGAGAGAAATGAAAGCTAATTAAAGGCTTAATACATAATCAGTCCCTTAAACTAATTTCATTTAGACACTCGAACTAAAATTTGTTTCAATTGAACTCTTCAACTCATAATAAAGTGTTCTAACTTTTCGTTCAAATTTTAGATTCTTTTTTTGCGAGTGTTCACATTGATCTATTAAGTAATTAAGTTAACCACGTAAAATATATCATTTCCTTTAATTATACACATTCACCTCAATTAGCGATAAAACCCTAGACATTTTTTACTTCAGGTTGATGGATAATTAAATGGGATGACATATTTTATGTGATTAACTTAGATATCTTATTGAAGAATGAAAACACGTGCAATTTTTTTAAAAAAATTTGAATTGAAAGTATTTAATTGGAACACTTTATTAGGAGTTAAGGTATTCAATTGGATCAAGCCTTAATTTTGGTGTCTAAATGCAATATCCTGACAAGTTTGAGGAGTTCAGTATGTATTAAACCCTAATTAAAAGCAGTAAACACTATTAAAAAAAATAAGAACAACAACGAATAGATTATGTAGCTAAATAATAAAATATGTGTCGCTAATCCTATTTAGCAACTGTTAAAGAATGCATGTAGACACTCTTACGTAGAATATACATAGGATAGCATATCTTTAGGGATACATAGCAGATCTTCAGGGATTGATAGAATATTCATTTTTTATTATTTCCTTAATTAGCTTCTCTTTAAATGTATATGTATTTGGCCTATTGTGGAATAGAAGATATGAAAATTACTTCAATATCTTGTTCAATAACAATATCGAATTATCAAAAAATAGGTTAGCTATGAGGGATGAAGTTCGTAACTAATTCCATCTTTTTAAGTGAAACACCATTGTTGAATGATTCCGATCGATTGCTTTCTGTTCATATAATGCATACAACTTTGATTGCTAGTTGCGCTCGTTTGATGGCTCTATATGAATTAACGATTTTTGTAATAGCAAAGGACACAATCAAATGCCAAATGAGAAGAAAAAAGAGGTAGACAATACATGTACGTTCTTAGACTCTTCTCTCCTTGTTATTCTTCTTTCAGCATATACATTTAAGGTTTGTTTGGAAAGCCACTCTGAGAATTTGATTTGATATAATTGGGTGTAATTACACTGCTTGGTCTATTTGATTGGTTAGGTAATTACTTGGTTAACAGGTAATTGTGTATAATTGGTAGGAGGTAATTACACTCTCCAATTCACAGGGGGAGCTATAAATTGCTGGTAATTACATGGTCATATTTTAATTTCTTTCTTTTACTTTTATTTTTATTTTTATTTTTTTAATTATTTTTAATTCTTTTTTTATTAGTCTAATATTTTTAAAAATATATATTTTTATTTTACATTATTTATATTTCATTTTCTTACTTCTCATTTTTCCAACCTTTAATTCTTGTGATTTCATGTAATTTTTTGTATTATTTATTTAGCATGATTGTATTAGTATTTTAATTTTTAAATTAAAGTAGAATTTATTGTTGAATAAGGTTATAAACTTACATTTCCTTTTCTTTTGAATTATATTTATGTGCATTATATTGAAATTTGACATAAGAGCATTATGTTAACTTTTTTTGTTTTGAATTTTAAACTTATGTTATATTTCAGTTCCAATTTATTTATTTTAGTAGTATTTACTTGAAATTTCACATTGCAATCCATTTATTTTTCAGCAAGAATTGATAGATTATCTTTTTGTCAAATATTTTAATAATTTTATGACATTATATTTATAATATGGTAATCTTTTTTTCAAACATGCATTTCATGATGTTCTTAAAAATCACGTACTTTTAGTTTTTATGATTAATGAAAATAAAATATAATAATTTGAAAAATATATATTAAGTATTTTTTTTATAATATTAGTTAAGAACATATGTTTATTAATTAATATATTTTTAAAAGACAATATATATCTTAAATACCTAATTCAATATCATTTATAAAGGCCTTTATTTGTTTGATATCAATTTTTAATTTTTAATAATTAATTTTTATTTTAAATTTTAAATATAACCATGTGATTACACTTGTGCAATCAAACAGTACACTTGTAATGACACTATATTACATTGTGACAAACAAACAAATTATTGTAATTACTAGGACCAATTCTAATTACTCGGTGGCTTTACCACCAGACCCTTAAATTAACCATTTTCATAAATTTATTTGATTAACATTAAGATGATCCTGATTCTTAATTAGTGGATGGAAAGGAACAATTTAAAGCGTACGTTGCAAAATGATAAGCGTATTTTTTTCTGGGTAGACAAAAGATTATGCTCAGTTGCTCACTGTTCACACAAGTAGGAGCACTTTCCCATTCTTCACGGCAATCGATCGCTTAATTGTACAATTCCACTGGTATGTGCATTTGGCATTTACTATAATTCAAAAAGATAAATTATTTTGGCCACAAAACTTTTGACCACAATGGCCACAATTCTATAATAAAGTCTATTCACACTATAAACTAGTTTATTTTTTGACATTCTTAGCCTTCTCCCTCCAAATTTAAAATTGTGTCATTAATTAATTTATTAGGTACATTTCTCAATGTATGTGAAAGTCCCAATATGAGGGAAATGGACAAATTCCCACAATGTTATACTTGATCACTTATTACAATAATAATTAATTCCTTTTTGTTGAGAAAAATTCTAGTCCAATTTATTTTATGTTTAAAAATGCACACTATAGTTAAATTAAAAATATTAAGAGTTGTATCTAAAATTCTGCGTATTTAAAATTTGAAAGAACATTTAGTGACTTAAACTAAAAATATTTAAGAATTCTAAATCATATATTTAAGAGTTTTGAATCAAAAGTTTTGCATATCTAAGTAATTTTTTAATATAAATTTAAAAATATTTCAATAATAACAGTTAAAATTCAAAACACTTTAAACATGGTAGACATTGACACATTATAGAAATCACAAAAATCATATCATTCAAAAGTGTCGACTTTAGTTAACAATAACTTAAGAAAGTTATACATTAATGTTTTAGTCTTGCGCTATTATATTACGACAATCTGATAACTTGTAAATCATTACTTATATTTGTTATTAATATGACCTCTAATTAAGTAAATTTATTAATTATTAATAAATTTGAACTACATATTTAAATATAATTTTTTAAAAAAAATTAATAACGACAGTCAAAACCCAAAACACTTTAGAGATGGTAAATATCGACACATTATAAAAATTATATAGTTCATAAGGGTAGACCCTAGTTAACTGCAACCCAAGAGAGTCACACATGTCACGACCCAGACCGTCGTGAGTGGCACCCACCCAACCTCCGGATAAGCGAACCAATAGAGTTCAACCCTTAGCCTAGACTAACAGCCTAAAACCAGCAGCAAAAAGTAAACTAGCAGTTCAAATCAGCAAAGAACTATATTATTAAAATTATCCTGCAGAAAATCCCCCTAGAAATTGAAAGTCATCGTACCAAACGCTACCAATACTAGAGTACGGGGATGCAACCCCAAAACTTAAAACAATAAAGAGATAGTCTAAATCCGAAATAATTGGGCTATAACTTAAAAGATAAGCATCGGCGGCTTGGTCGAACGGCTCACCCTTGATATCTTGGAACAGTCCGGCCTACAGGTGAGGTCGTGCGTCAACCTCCGGAAGATATCCTGTACTCACAACAAAAACAAGCAAGTGCAGTATCCGTAAACAACCACCGTGTACTGGTAGGATCATCAGCCAATTTCCAAATAATAGTGTATAAGCAGTACAACAAATCAAGTAATTATTATGGAAGACATGCAACCAGTCAACAGACCCTAAGCTACAAGTCTCTACCTAGCTTGTTCCCGCATGAAATCCATATCTTACAACTCTAAACCACCATCATATACCAATAATTATACCTTTTCGTCTAGCCCGGACCCAACCTGGGATCCCCTCTAACCAACACCTAAGTGTCAATGAACAACCCGGCCTAATCCAAGACCTACTTAACAATTATAACCAAAATTCCCCAGTCACTCAAGGACCACCAAAACAAGTATCATATTTCAGTAAAATAGCCCGGTCCACTCACGAAACCAATAACAGTCAATGCAATACAACAATAACAATGCAAAGATGCAGTAAAATAAACCCGTACCAGGCGTGGTACCCGAGCCAACCGTTAGTATTCCGTACCAGGCGTGGTACCCGAGCCAACCATTTGTTATACCCGTACCAGGCGTGGTACTCGAGCCAACTGAATGTCAACAATCCACAGTCAATAGGTGAACAAACAACTTGTAAACCAACAAGCCACACACCGTTCAATTCACAGACTGTAAAACAGGACCCTTAGACATTCTACATAATTCCTCTAAGCAATGTAATTAATACAAGCACTTAGATAAGAGTACAAACATATACCACATTCACAGGAATCGTAAGCCATCACCTACCTCGAAATGATCCAAGCTCTACTCAACCAGAGCTTTCCCGTGTTCCAGATTCCTTTCTCGTTCTTGGTCTAAAATAAAATACAAGTACATGAAATTAACAAACAAGGCCTGCACATTACCCGGATTACACTAAATCCCAGAACCCTAGGCCACCCATGATCATTCCACCCTTTTCCCGGGCTTTCCTACCATTAATTTTTCTAGTTCTATCATTTTTACGGATAAAAATACAGAATTAAACAACCTATGATCATTATATTTCACTTTTAACAATACCCAAGAACTTTCATGTTTAGAATCCCCTTTCTTCCCCGAATTCCACCATTCTTAGGTTATTCCAACCTTCTCCCAAGTTCCCTCCTAGCAATTCTACCGCATAAGAAAAGTAGTGCGGAGTTTGGGGAGTAGAAACCTTACCTTAGGGAGGAAAAACGATGAAGAACGGAGGAAAAATGCCTGAAATCGCCCTAGTTCTTCTCCCAAATGAATTGTAGAAAACTAAACTATTTTGGGAAAGTTTCTGCATTAAAAACCCATCGGCTCGCTATACCGGTCCTCGCTCTGCTATAGCGGTCTTAAGCAGCGTTGACCGCCTTGACCACCGCTATAGCGGTATAGCGGTATTTTCCACCACTATAGCTGAGGTCGCTACGACGGAGCTGTTGCGCTCATCACGGACAGAATGTTAATTTGTGCATTTTACAACACACTTGCTTCCCCCGACGATCCGAAACAACCCCATCACGTCAAACTCAATTTTGAGAGTTCTACTTACCCAAATTCGATTCTGAAAAGTCCCCCGAACTCCTTTATGTCTTGGATACATGGAAAACTAGCTCAAAACAAGACACCTAACCCAATCCTTACCTAGATTTCCCTAGGCTCCACCTTGCTCCAAATCCGGCCGAGGCTAGCCTAGCTTAGAATTTCAAACTCCCAAACCCGGAGTTTTCTAACTCTAGAACTTGGCATGATTGAACTACCCATAACGACGGACCCGGTCGTTACAACAGATACAAATTTACCCATCGATCATCCCCGAATGATCAAACCCAAATTTATGGAAATAAAGGAAAGAAAGTGTAGTACATGAATCCTCAAACAACTGAGGGTACTTGTCCCACATATCCTTCTATGTTTCCCAAGTGGCTTCCTCAACCGGATGATGCTTCCACTGAACTTTTACCATGTTAATTGTCTTTGTCCTCAACCTCCGAACATCCCGAGCAAGAATCAAGACTGGTTCCTCTTCATAACGAAGATTCTTGTCAAAAAATACTTCGTCTCACTTGATGATGTAGTTCCCATACCCATGGTATCGCTTAAGCATGGATACATGGAATACCGGATGGATGCCCGACAAACTGGGCAGCAGTGCTAACTTATAAGCCACTGGCCCCATTATCTCAAGAACCTCAAATGGACCGATGAACCGAGGGATAAGCTTGCCCTTCTTACCAAACCGCATAACTCCCTTCATTGGTGACACCTTTAGTAATACCTGTTCACCAACCTGAAACTCCATGTCCCGGATCTTGCGATCTGCATACTCCTTCTGCCTGCTTTGGGCAGCCAATAATTTGGCCTGAATGCCCCTTACCTTTTCCTGCACTTCCTTTACTAAGTCCACGCCTAGAGGCTTTACATCGCCTTCCTCAAACCACCCAACCGGTGATCTGCAGTTCCTCCCATACAATGCCTCAAACGGTGCCATGTCAATACTGGAGTAGTAGCTATTATTGTACGAAAATTCGCAAAATGGTAGAAATTGGTCCCAATGTCCCCCGAAGTCCATCACACACACTCTCAGCATGTCCTCCAATACCTGGATCGTCCTCTCTGACTGACCATCAGTCTGAGGGTGGAAGGTTGTGCTAAAGCTGCGTTGTGTACCCAACTCTTCCTGTAACTTGCCCCAAAACTTAGAGGTAAACTGCGTACCCTTGTCTGAAATGATGGACAATGGTACCCCATGTAGTCTCACAATCTCCTTCACGTAGATCGTGGCCAATTGCTATGAATTGTAATCCACCCTGACCGAAATGAAATGAGCGGACTTGGTCAGCCTGTCAACAATGACCCAAATCGAGTCATACTTCCCCAATGTCTTGGGAAGACCCACCACGAAGTCCATGGCTATCCCTTCCCACTTCCACTCTGGAATTAGCATTCTCTGAAGTAGTCCTGCTGGTCTCTGGTGTTTATACTTTACTTGCTGGCAGTTCTGACAATTGGACACAAAATCAACTATGTTCCTTTTCATCCCGGGCCACCAGTAATGCTGCCTCAAGTTTCTATACGTTTTAGTCACACCCGGATGAATTGAGTACCGCGAACCATGAGCTTCTGCCAAGATTTTCTAAATTATATCATCAATCTGAGAAACACAAATCCTCTCTCTGAATTTTAGCACTCCTCCAGAGTCTAATGTGACGTCCCTGGATTCTCCAGATATTACCTTACCTCGAAGCTTACTCAGTTTCGGATCCTGAAACTGTTTGACCTTTATTTCCTCTATGAAAGTGGCTTTGACCTCAATGCTGGCCAACAACCCACCTTGATCTAAAACACCCAAGTGCATGAACTTGGCCTCCAAAGCCCGAATTTCCTTTGCTAGTGGTCGTTTGGACACCCCCAAATAAGCCAAGCTATCCATGCTAACTGTTTTTCGGCTCAATGCGTCTGCCACCACATTAGCCTTACCCAGATGGTACTGAATGGTCACATCATAGTCCTTCAATAGCTCCACCCACCTTCTCTGCCTCAAATTCAAATCCTTTTGCGTGACTACATGCTGTAGACTGCAATGATCTGTGAATACCTCGCACCTGACACCATAAAGGTAGTGTCTCCAAATCTTTAGTGCAAAAACCACCGCTGCCAACTCCAAGTCATGAGTCGGGTAGTTCCTCTCATGCACCTTAAACTGCCTGGATGCATAGGCTATCACATTCCTATCCTGCATCAACACAGCATCCAAACCAGAATGTGAAGCATCACAGTACATAATAAAGTCTTTACCTTCAACCGGCAAGGACAATATAGGAGCCGTGGTCAGAAGTGTCTTGAGCTTTTGGAAGCTCTCTTTGCACTTGTCGGACCACATGAATGGTACATACTTCTGTGTCAGCCTGGTTAGGTGAGTAGCAATAGAAGAAAAATCCTTAGCAAACCTCCGGTGGTACCCCGCGAGCCCACAAAACTCCTTACTTCTGTCACAGAGCTAGGCCAAACCCAACTCTTGACTGCCTCAATTTTCTGGGGATCCACCATCACCCCCTTTTCTGACACTACATGCCCCAAGAATGCAATCAAAGTCAACCAAAATTCACACTTGAAGAACTCCGCATAAAGCTTTCGATGTCTCAAGATATCCAACACAATACGAAGATGACTAGCATGCTCCTCCCTACTCTTGGAGTAGATCAAAATATCATCGATAAATACAATCACGAAGGAATGCAAATACGATTTAAATACCCCATTCATCAAACTCATGAATGCTATTGGTGCATTGGTCAAACCAAACGACATTACTAGGAACTTGTAATGCCCATACCGAGTCCGAAAAGCAGTTTTTGGAATGTCCTCAGGCCTAATCTTTAACTGATGGTACCCCGACCTCAAGTCGATTTTTGAAAACACCGATGCACCCTGAAGTTGGTTAAACAAATCATCTATACTGGTAGAAGGTACTTATTTCGGATGGTCACCTTGTTCAACTGCCTATAATCTATGCACATCCGCATACTACCATCCTTCTTCTTTACAAATAAAACTGAAGCACCCCAAGGAAAAGCATTGGGATGGATAAATCCCTTATCTAGGAGTTCCTGCAGTTGATTCTTAAGTTTCCTTAACTCTGTCGGAGCCATACGATACAGAGGAATAGAAATGGGACGAGTGCCTGGCTCCAAATCAATATAGAAACCTATATCCCTATCCGGAGGCATACCAGGCAAATCCACTGGAAACACCTCTAGAAACACCTCTAGAAACTCAGAAACCACCGGAACCGACTCAATAGATGGGGACTCCACACTATCATCCCGGAGATGAGCCAAGAAGGCTAGACACCCCCTTCCCACTAGCTTCCTAGCCTGAACAAATGATATTATCTTAACTGGCTTAGGCATGTACATTCCTTCCCACTCTAGTCTATCCTTACCCGAAATCTCTAGAGCCACAGTCTTGGTGTTACAGTTCAACACCGCATGATAAGGGGATAGCCAGGTCATACCCAAGATAATATCAAAATCAGCCATATCAAGAATTACCAAGTCTACCCAAGTATGCAACCCCACAAACACAACAGAAAAATCACGATAAACATGAGTCACAACCACAGACTCTCCAACCGGGGTAGAAACATGGATAGGAAAATCAAGGATATCACAAATTAAGTCCAGACCCAACGAAAAACTCACAGACACATAAGAATATGTAGAACCTGGGTCAAATAATACATAAACCATTTTATCACAGACAAGAATAGTACCTGTGATCACCGCATCTGAGGCTTCCACCTCGGTCCTCCCTGGAAAAGCATAGCAATGAGCCTGATCATCAATCCGGGCAATTTCCTGGGCTGACTCGCCGCACCCCTGCCTGCACTGCCGTTCCCCCTATCTCCCCGGCTACCCTGAAAGTTACCTCGCCCACCCTGTGGATGACCTTTAGCATTACCGCCTCTGCCTGCCGGGACCACTGCTTTAGGCTGCTGTTGACCCTGTTTACCTATCTGCCTATGTGGGCACTCCCTCTTAAAGTGGCCCAGATCACCACAATGGAAGCAACCACCGTCAAGTGAAGGCCTGCTAGCTGATGTGTAAGACGCTCTCTGGCCTCTAGGAGCTGAAGACTGAGCTCCTTGACGACCACCTGTAGTAGCTGGCAGAGCTGACTGAATAGGATGGGCCGAGTAAGCCTGCTGATTTTGGCCCCTGGAGTATGAACCACCAAAATTTCCCTCATTCCGGGGCTTCTTGGCTAAATCCTTAGCCTGCCCCGCCTTCTTGACTCCCTCAAGCTTCTTCACATAATCCACCACATCATTAAAGCCTTTCCCTGAAGAATTCATATGCACTGACAGTACCTGTAGATCAATATTCAACCCTTTCACAAACAACTGAACCCGTTCATCCTCGAAACCCAACATCTGTGTATCAAAATGACACAAGGCGTGGAACTTAGCCTCGTAAGCAGAGACTGAAATTCCACCTTGCTCTAAGTTCAAGAACTCATCTTTCTTCCAGTACCTCAAAGTACGGGGTACGTACTTCTCTAAAAACAAAGCGTGGAACTGTTCCCAAGTCAGCGGGGGTAGAACAGAAGACCGACACTCCACATGAGACCTCCACCACTGCTTGGCATCACCCTGCAGCTGAAATGTGACAAACTCAACTCCAAGCTGACGTACAATACCCAACTTGGGCAACCTATCATAACAATCCAATATGAACTCATAGGCATTCTCCTTGTCGGTACCCTAAAAAGTAAGAGGTTTCAGATTGAGAAACTTGGTCAGTATCTCATGCTCATTCCCTGTCATCACTGGGCCTAGCATTGGCCTGAAGAAATCATTCGTGCCTGAAGCTGCATCCATCCTAGGCGCTGTAGTAACCGCTGGCTGAGTATCCAAGGCCTGATTCGCAAAAGCCGCGGGTATGGATCCAGTACCGACCAACCCACTCAGAATATTCCAAGCCTGCTGAAAGGCTTCCAGTATCATAGTAGGAAGGCCTGCACCTCCAACCAGTGTCGCCTCTGCCTGCGCTCCTTTGTCCTCCACAAAAACTTCCACATCTTAAGAAACATGTTCCTGAGGTGGGGTAGGGGTTGCTTCACGCTCTCCAGCAGCCGCTTGAGCTCCACCCCTGGCGGGTGCAGCTCTACCTCGTCCCCTGCCCCTTCCCCTACCTCTGCCATGAGCTGCCGAGCCCGCTGCCGGGACCGGGCCTCGCTCCGTTGTTCCTTATAGTAACCATTTTTGGACAAAAGAGTGAATGAGGTTAGATACCAATTTATATCACCAGATACCAATTGGAATCAAGTTATAACACAAAGGAAAGAAGGAAGAGATCATTTTTCCTAAAGCCCCATAGCCTCTCGAAGAAAAGTACGGACGTCTAAGCACCGTTCTGCAAGACTCTACTAGTCCTGTTTAGTACGACGAGATCAACGAACCTAGGGCTCTGATACCATCTTTGTCATGACCCAGACCATCGTGAGTGGCACCCACTCAACCCCCAAATGAGCGAACCAATAGAGTTTAACTCTTAGCCTGGACTAACATCCTAAAACCAGCAGCAAAAAGTAAACTAGCAATTCAAATCAGCAAAGAACTATATCATTAAAATTATCCTGCGGAAAATCCCCCTAGAAACTGAAAGTCATCGTACCAAACACTACCAATACTAACGTACGGGGATGCAACCCAAAACTTAAAACAGTAAAGGGATAGTCTAAGCCCGAAATAATTGGGCTATAACTTAAAATATAAGCATCAAGGCGGCTTGGTCGAACGGCTCACCCTTGATATCTTGGAACAGTCCGGCCTACAGGTGAAGTCGTGCGTCAACCTCCGAAAGATTTCCTGTACTCACAACAAAAACAAGCAAGTGCAGTATCAGTACACAACCACCGTGTACTGGTAGGATCATCAGCCAGTTTCCAAATAACAGTGTATAAGCAGTACAACAAATCAAGTAATTAGTATGGAAGAGATGCAACCAGTCAACATACCCTAAGCTACAAGTCTCTACCTAGCTTGTTCCCGCATGAAATCCATCTCTTACAACTCTAAACCACCATCATATACCAATAATTATACCTTTCTGTCTAGCCCGGACCCAACCTGGGATCCTCTCTAAACAAACTTAACTGTCAATGAACAACCCGGCCTAATCCAAGACCTACTTAACAATTATAACCAAAATTCCCCAGTCACTCAAGGACCACCAAAACAAGTATCACATTTCAGTAAAACATCCTGGTCCACTCATGGAACCAATAACAATCAATACAATACAACAATAATAATGCAAAGATGCAGTAAAATAAACTTGTATCAGGCGTGGTACCCGAGCCAACCGTTAGTATTCCGTACTAGGCGTGGTACCCGAGCCAACCATTTGTTATACCCGTACCAGGTGTGGTATCCGAGCCAACCAAATATCAACAATACACAGTCAATAGATGAACAAACAACTTGTAAACCAATAAGCAACACACCGTTCAATTCACAGACTGTAAAACAGGACCCTTAGACATTCTACATAATTCCTTTAAGCAATATAATTCATACAAGCACTTAGATAAGAGTACAAACATATACCACATTCACAGGAATCGTAAGCCATCACCTACCTCAAAATGATCTAAGCTTTACTCAACCCGAGCTTTCCCGTGTTCCGGATTCCTTTCTCGTTCTTGGTCTAAAATAACATACAAGTACATAAAATTAACAAACAAGGCCTGCACAGTACCCGAATTACACCAAATCCCAGAACCCTAGGCCACCCATGATCATTCCACCCTTTTCCCAAGATTTTCCACCATTAATTTCCTTAGTTATATCATTTTCACGGATAAAAATAGAGAATTAAACAACCTATGATCATTATATTTCACTTTTAACAATACCCAAGAACTTTCATGTTTAGAATCCCCTTTCTTCCCCGGATTCCACCATTCCTAGGTTATTCCAACCTTCTCCCAAGTTCCCTCCTAGTAATTCTACCGCATAGGAAAAGTAGTGCGAAGTTTGGGGGGTAGAAACCTTACCTTAGGGAGGGAAAACGATGAAGAACGGAGGAAAAATGCCTGAAATCGCCCTAGTTCTTCTCCCAAACGAATTGTAGAAAACTGAACTATTTTGGGGAAGTTTTTGCATTAAAAACTCATCGGCCCGCTATAGCGATCCCCGCTCTGCTATAGCGGTCCCGCTATAGCGGACGACTTCCGCTATAACGGTCTTATGCGGCGTTGACCGCCTTGACCACCGCTATAGCAGAGGTCTCTACGACGGAGCCGTTGCGCTCGTCACGGACAGAATGTCCAGAAATCTAAAAAATTTGCCCATTTTACAACACAGTTGCTTCCCCTGACGATCCAAAACAACCCCTTCACGTCAAACGCAATTCCGAGAGTTCTACTTACCCAAATTTGATTCTGAAAAGTCTTCCGGACTCCTTTATGTCTTGGCTACGTGAAAACTAGCCTAAAAAAAGACACCTAGCCCAATCCTTACCCGGATTTCCCTAGTCTCCACCTCGCTCCAAATTCGGCCGAGGCTAGCCTAGCCCAGATTTTCAAACTCCCAAACCCAGAGTTTTCTAACTCTAGAACTTGGAACGATTGAACTACCCGTAACGACAGACCCGGTCGTTACAACACATTAGTGTTCTAGCTTTGCATATTTATTAATTATTATATTTTTTAAAGCTAAACTACATATTTTAAATAAATTTTTAAATGTAATTTGAAAATATTTTAACAACGAAAACATGATAGACATTGATGCATTATAAAAACTGTAAAAATCATATATTTCATAATTATCAATCCTAATAAACAGTAATCTAAGAAAGTCACGTAGTAATATTGTAGTCTTCTGTCCCTATGTTATGCCAGTTTGATAACTTGTGTGAGCCAGTACTTGTCTTTGTTATTAATATGAACTCTGGTTAGGTAATATTAATTATTATGCTTAAATAAATTTAAATTATATATTTAAATAATTTTTTAAATATAATTTTAAAATATTTCTATAATGACAGTTAAAATTCAAAATACTTTTGATATGGTAAACATCGACACATTATAGAAATCATAAAAATTAGATCGTTCATAAGTGTCGGCTTTACTTAACATCAACTTAAAAAAGTCACACATTAATGTTGTAGTCTTGCATCACTATATTACTGCAATATGATCACTTGTGAATCATTACCTATATTTATTATTAATATGACTTCTAGTTAAGTAAATTTATTACTTATTATAAAATAAAATTAAATCACATATTTAAATAATTTTTTAAATATAATTTGAAAATATTTCAATAATAACATCAATCAAAACTCAACACACTTTAGACATAATAGATATCGACACATTAATATATATTGATTTGATTTTGAATTCAGCTTTATTTGTGTTACAAACATCTAAAAAATTATTGGACTATCCAAAATCCTAAGTTCAAACTTGAAATAATACGTTAAAAGGTAAAACCTATGAAAAAAATTAAGAAATATTTATAAATTATATTAAAATAATATTTTTATGTATAAATATTTACGAATATTGTATACATATAATGTTGGATTGGTTTGATTCGATTTGACTTTCTTTAGTTAAAATCAAACCAAATCAATTATGGTCAAATTTTTTTTCCAATAACAAACGAAATTACTTAATTAGAGGTCATATTTAAACATAATAATTAAAAAAATTACTTAATTAGAGGTCATATTAATAACAAATATAAGTAATGATTAGCAAGTTATTAAATTGGCGTAAAATAGGAGCGCTAGACTATACATTAATGCGTAACTCTCTTGGGTTCTTGTTAACTCGATACATATGAACTATATAATTTTTATAATGTTTTGATGTATACTATGTCTACAGTATTTTGTGTTTTGATTGTAGTTATTGAAATATTTTTAAATTATATTTAAAAAAATATTAAAATATAATTTAAATTTATTTAAATATAATTGGTATTATTCACAAGTTATCAAATTGGCGTAATATAGGGATGCAAGACTACAATTTAATGTGTCTCAATTGAGTTCTTGTTAACTATGGACGATACATGTGAACTATATGATTTTTATGATTTCTATAATGTGTCAATATCTACCATGTCTAAAGTATTTTGAGTTTTGACTGTCGTTATTAAACTATTATCAAATTATATTTAAAAAAATTATTTTAATATATAATTTAAATTTATTTAAATATAATAATTATTAAAACTACTTGATTAGAGGTCATATTAATAAACAAATATAAGTAATAATTCACAAGTTATCAAATATATCGGTGTAATATAGGGGGTGCAAGACTATAATATTAATGTGTGACTCTCTTGAGTTGTTGCTAACTATATGAACTATATAATTTTTATAATGTGTCTATGTCTACCATGTCTAAAGTATTTTGAGTTTTGTCTCTCGTTGTTATTCAATTTATATTAAAAAAATTATTCAAATATATAATTTAAATTTGATAAACATAGTAATTAATAAAATTACTTAATAAGAGATCATATTAAGAACAAATATAAGTATATCAAATCGGGTTAACATAGGGCGCAAGACTACAACATAATATGTGACTTTCTTGGATTGTTGTTAACTAGGATAAACACATATAAACTATATAATTTTTATAATTTTTATAATGTATCGATGTTCTCCGTGTCTACATTTTTGAAGTACTATTTTTCTTTGAATGAACCATTATATTGTTGAATTCAACCAACATACAAATATTTGACCAACATACAAAAAAGAAGAAGGAGAAACCGGCGTACAAATATTAATGTCAATTTTTAATAATCAAAATTTAATCAAAGTACCTTTTCCATGCTTAGTTCCCAAATTCTACCATTAGTAATTAATAGTGCAAACGAATAACTAAAGTAATATTTACTCCTATGGTGTCAATATATATAAAGAAGTTCAATCTACTTTCTTAACTATCTTTCAATCATAAATTTTAAAGTTGGAATTTAAAAATTTGAGTTTTTGAAGTGTAATTTTTGGACTTTAAAATTGTGTTTAGATATGCATTTTAATTAATCCTTCACTAAAATATTAAAAATAATTTAGGAAGAAAAAAGATGTATATTTATAAGGTATAATTAGGTTAATGAGAATTGGAATAAGGAAATATTAATGGAAATTACAAGGTTAAAGTCTGGCCAATGAAAATTTTAAAAGAAATTATTATAAAAAAATATAATTTTATATGTATTTGAGTACATATGGGAGAATTTAAAAAAATGTACTTTGAGTTGATTGTATTTGAGTTTTAGAGAAAGAGAAAATGTATATTTTTTAAAGGAAAAATATGTATGCCAACCGAAAAAATACTTAATTTGAGTTGGTTTTATTTGAGTTTTAGATATTGAGAAAATGTATATTTTTTTATAGGAAAAATATGTATACCAACCATATAAGACTTTTGATATTCAAAACTTAAGAATTTGTGTTGAAGTTGAATTTTAGGTCTAGGGAATAACAAAGCCTTTAACTTCCTTTAGTTAAAAAGAAAAAGAATTTAGTTTTATTTTGGAAGAGAAAGGTTATTGTGGTCTTTTTACCATTGTGGCCAAATTAGGGCCAAATTATTGTGGCCATTTAGCAACCTAGCTAGCTATCTAGAAAACGATGTAGAATAATGATTACGAAATGACAAGCATCTACTTTACCCTTATAGCTCCACTTCTCTTTCCCCGAAAATTTTTATTATGGGGAAAACACAACCAACAATAGTTATGTGAGGCTCTTTTTATTTTTTGACATATGGATAATGGGCACATTTATTTACTTTACATGTCATTTACTATCATCCCTCTTCTTATTTTAAATTTTTTTTCTTCTTTTGTCTAACTAATATCAAATTTTTAAATACACAATCAAGTAATTTGATAAATATATTTACTCTTAAAATAGCTAAAGCGTCTTTGAACTGTTATAACTTCGATTCATTATTAGTAACACTATTAAAAAATGCTAAAACTTGACGAAAAAAGACTGGCAGACTGACGTAGTCAGGTTGTCAATGATTTTTTAAAAAACAAATTGACATATTTTTGTTAGTTATTTTTCATGCACAAATGCACGAAACTATAAAAAAATTATTATTTTTTAAAGAAATCGATGGACGGACGCCGATCTTTTTTTGATTACAAAAATTAACAAACGTCTGTCAATTTTAAAAGTGAAAAACTGAAGTTGACGAGTATAAATAAAAATAACGTAAGCATAAAAATAAGTGTTTTTATGCGATATTTTACAATATGATGTCATAATTGACATCTATTTAGAACATTAATTAATAACAGGTTATCAATCTTACTATTAATAAATCAAAATACACTAGTAATCTTATTATTAACAAATAATAATTTAAATATTTTTTTAAATATGTCAGAAGCATATCCTAATTATTTTTTAATTTAGTCCCAAGATTTTTTCAGGATTTGATACTTTTACGTTCTAGTTATTCTTTTATACCTTTTTTTTGTTCAAGTAATCAACCCAAAAAGTAGCCAAAAAAATAAAATTATAATAATAAAAAATAGCAATAATTAAGGATGAACTCACAAAACACTATTTTTTTTTGCTGAGTTCACTTTTTATGTAACATTTAAACACAACATATTAATTTTTTTAATTTATATTATTTTTGTTTATACTCTTCAACTGTAGTTTTGCACTTTAAAAATCATAATTTTTGTAATGACAGATACCCATTGATTTTCTTTATAAAATATTAATATTTTTATAGTTTATGTGCGAAAATCATCAATGAAAATACGTCGATCTTCTTAAAGTCCGTCATTTTTTTTTTAAAATTACTGAAAACCTGACAGAGTTCGCCAATTTTTTCGGTCAGATTTTAGCATTTTTTTAATAGCGCTATTAATAATGAATGAAAGTCTTAATAATTCTGAAGACGCTTCAGTTATTTTAAGAGAAAATATATTTATTAAATTACTTAATTATGTATTTAGAAGTTTAATATTAGTTATTGATTAGGAAAAAGAAGAATAAAAAAATAAAGTACGAAGAGGGTGATAGTAAATGACATGTAAAGTAAATAAATGAATCTACTATCCATGTGTCAAAAGGTAAATGGAGTCTCACACAACTATTGTTGGTTGTGCCTCTCCCATTATAATTTTTTTCCTCTTTCTAGTTTCCCCTGCTGTAGGCTAGTAACGAAAGAAATTAGGTAAGCTTTTTTCATAAAAAAATAAAGTACTTCTAATTAATTTTAAGTTTATAGAGTTTTCATTAAGTTGGGGGAAAACTTTGCTTCGAGCTAGGGATGTCATTAAGTTGGAGAATGAAAAAATCTAGAAGGAACCACTTGTCCAAACTCTAATTTGGTAGAATGTAACTAAAATCACTTATACGTAAGTTTTTCTTTGTAGAGTTGTCACTAAATTGGAGCAAACTTGCTTCGTAGAGGTAGGTTGAAGGAGTAAGCAACAATTAAGGATTGTTGAGGTGAAAGGCTTAGGGGTAAGCTCTTACGGATTATTTTGAAATCGAGTTTGGCTCATATTGGTAATTAGAAGTTGGGTTCAAATTCGATAGCAATAGGAGTTGTGGTTTTTAATTTTTACATCTTTGAGCCACTGTGATTTTTCATGTAAAGATCGTGCATTTTTTACTTTTTATGCTCTTTACTTTTTACTGTTAACCGTAAAAAATACCCGGTGATCCAAAATTTATATTCCCTCCCTTTCTAAATATTTGTCATATTTTATCCTTATTTATTACTGCTCTTTACTCCCTCCGTTCCTAAACAATTGATCATTTTGCCTTTTCTATTTTGTTCCTCAAGATAGACTTCATGGTAATCATGTTCAATATGCAGAAATCAGAGACTTTGCTGAGTGCCTGAATGACTTGCTACTAAATGAGTTAAAATGGGCAGGCGAGTACTACACTTGGAGCAACAAACAAATGGGGACCGATAGGATTTGTAGCCGAATAGATAGGGCGTTTGGCAACATGGAGTGGATGATGAACTGGGGCCATATTAGAGTTCATTATGAACTCCCATCTATATCAGACCACTCACCTATGCTACTACATTTTAAATCCAACCAGCATACTACCAAAAGTCCTTTCAGGTTCTTTAAAGTCTAGTCTGAACACTATAGATTCCTAGACATAGTAAGTGAGGGGTGGAGGTCTACAAACCAAGAGGGTACACTCAGAGCAATATGACTTAAGCAGAAGGCCTTGAAGGATCCACTAAAGAAGCTGAACAATGATGAATACAAAGGGTGTACGGATAGAATTGCTGCAGCAAGAACAAAACTTGCCTATATCCAGAGCCAAATGCACCAACATTATGTTGATGATCTGCAGGAACAGGAGATGAGAGTTCTTCATGAGCTAGAGAGATGGTATAAGGTGGAGGAGAGTATCATGAGACAGAAGTCCAGAGCTAGATGGATCCAACTGGGAGACTCTAATACAAAGTACTTCTCAACCATGGTAAAGGAGAGGACTCAGAGGAAAATGATTACTGAACTGACCACTACTACAGGCCACAAAACTTGTGATCAGAAAGACATCAGAGAAGAGCTTACAAATTTTTATAAAGGTCTTATGGGGTCAGCAACCACCATGCATCAATCAGGAAGTCATGAAGAGAGGCCATATTCTATCACAACACCAAAGATTGCACCTGATTACAGAGGTTACAGAGAATGAGGTACTGGATAGCCTTAACTCCATTGGGGATGACAAAGCCCCGGGGATTGATGGTTTCAATGTAGTTTTTTATAAGAAGTCATGGAGTATAATTAAGCATAAAGTAACTACAGCTGTGCAAAGCTTCTTCCAAACAGGAAAGATCTATGAGCCTATTAATTATACAGGCCTTACCCTCATCCCCAAGGTTCCTAATCCAGTCAGTGCTAAAGAATTCAGACCCATAGCTTGCTGTTCCATCCTATATAAGCTGATTGGTAAGATATTGGCTAATAGAAGGCAACATGTGATCCCTAGCCTTATCTGTGAATCCCAGGCAGGTTTTATTCCAGGCAGGAAAATTGGTGACAATATTATACTTGCACATGAGCTTATTAAAGGTTACAAAAGGAAGGCAATATCTCCAAAGTGTATGATCAACATAGATCTCCAAAAGGCCTATGATTCCATTGAATGGATCTACCTCGAACAGGTCATGATAGCCTTGGGCTTTCCTAACAAATTCGTCCTTTGGATTATGGAGTGTGTCAAAACTGTTAGCTATAGCCTCCTCATTAATGGAGAGCCATCTGAGCATTTTAAGGCAGTTAGGGGGCTAAGGCAGGGAGTGTAACGACCGGGTCCATCATTATGGGTAGACCAATCGTGCCAAGTTTTAGAGTTAGAAAACTCCGAGTTTGGGAGTTTGAAATTCTGGGCTAAGCTAGCCTCAACCAGTTTTGGAGTGAGTTAGAGTCTAGGAAAATCCGGGAAAAAATGGATTTAGGTGTCTTGGAATGAGCTAGTTTTCTACATAGCCAAGACATGAAGGAGTCCAGGGGACTTTTCGGAATCGCATTTGGGTAAGTAGAACTCCCAAAATTGCGTTTGACGTGAAGGGGTTGTTTTGGGACGTCGGGGGAAACAAGTGTGTTGTGAAATGGCCAAAATTGGCAGAGTTCTGGACTTTCTGTCCGTGATGAGCGCTGTCACGTGTGATAGCGGCCACCGCTATAGCGGTAGAAATTACCGCTATAGCGGTGGTCAAAGTGCAGTCAACCCACTTAAGACCGCTATAGCTGTAGCCTACCGCTATAGTGGGACCACTATAGCAGAGCGGGGACCGCTATAGCGGGCTGGCGGGTTTTTAATGCAGAAATAACTCTCAAAACAATCAGTTTTCACAAGTTTGTTTTGGAGAAGGGCTGGGCGATTTCCAGGCGATTTTCTTCATTCTCCCGTCAAAAATCTTTCCTAAGGTAAGGCTTTCATTACCCAAACTTGGTAATACATTTCCTATGCGATAGAATTGCTAGGAGGGAAATTGGGAAAAGGTTAGAATAACCTAGGGATGGTAGAATTCGGGGAAGGAAGGGGATTCCAAGCATATGTGTTCTTGGGCATTGATAAAAGTACATTAAAATGATCATAGGTTGTTTAATTTTCTGTTTTTATCCGTAAAAATGATAGAATTAGGGGAATTAACTATGGAAAAGCTCGGGAAAAGGGTGGGATGATCATGGGTGGCCTGGGGTTTGGGGATTTGGTATAATCCAGGTAATGTACAGGCCTTGTGTGTTAATGGTATGTATTATGTGTTATTTTTAGAGCAAGAATGAGAGAGGAATCCAGAACACGGAAAAGCTCGGGTCGAATAGAGCTTGGATCATTTCGAGGTAGGTGATGGCTTATGATTTTTTGTGAATGTGTATATCGATGTACTCATATCTAAGTGATTGTATGTATTACATTGCTTAGGGAAATTGTGTGGAATGTCTAGGTTCCTGTTTACAGTCTGTGATTGAACGGTTTACTTATTGGTTTTACAAGTTGTGTGTGTTCATATATTGACTGTGGTTGTTGACATTCGGTTGGATCGGGTATCACGCCTGGTATGGGTATAACACATGGTTGGAATGGGTACCACGCCTGGTATGGGTATATCATTCGGTTGGCATGGGTACCATGCCTGGTACGTGTTTACTTTATTGCATCCTGCATTGTTTCATTGACTATTGTATTGCATTGGTTGATATTGGTTTCGTGAGTGGACCAGGTTATTTTACTGAATGTGATACTTGATATTGGTTTCGTGAGTGGACTGGGTTGTTTTACTGGATGTAATACTTGGTATTGGTTCCGTGAGTGGACCGGGTTGTCTATTTAAATGTGCTATTGTTGATGGTCCTTGAGTGGCCGGTAACTGTTGTATAACTGCTGTGTTGGTCTTAGTTTAGGCCAGGTTGATCAATTACCTTTGGTGTTGTCTAGAGGGGATTCTAGGGTGGGTCCGGGCTATACGGAAAGGAGAGTTGTGGTTATATGTTTGTGGATTAGAACTGTAAGAGATGGATTCATGCGGTAACAAGATAGATAGAGACCTGGAGGCTAGATGTGCCTGTGATTATTGTTGCATGTTTGCCATACTCCTTACTTGATATTGTTGTACTAATTATATACTGTTTACTTGAAAACTGGCTGATGATCCTTTAAGTACACAGTGGTGGTGTACTGATACTGCACTTGTCTTTTTTTGGTCAGTACAAAAAATCTACCAGCGACAGAGACGCGACCTCGCATCTAGCACCGGCGATTTCTGACTTTCAAGGGTGAGCTGCTTGATTCGAGCTACCTTGGGTTATCGTTAGAGTTTCAGTCCAATTATTTCTGACTTAAAACTATTTCAGTTTACCTTTTAGGGTTGCATCCCCGTATTCTAGATTTGGTATTGATGTTTGGTATAATGACTTTCAGTTCCTAGGTGGGAATTTCTGCAGGATTATATTAATGATTAGTTTTGGTTACTTGATTGCTAGTTTACATTTATGCTTGCTGGTTTTAGGATGTTAGTCTAGGCAAGGGTGGAACTCTATTGGTTCGCTCATCTGGGGGTTGGGTGGGTGCCACTCACGACAGGCTGGGTCATGACAAAGATGGTATCAGAGCCTAGGTTCGTTGATCTCGTTGTACCAAACAGGTCTAGTAGAGTCTTGTAGAACGGTGCGGATAAGTCCATACTTTTCTTCAAAAGGCTATGGGGCTTTAGGAAAAACCATCTCTTCCTTCTTTACTT
Source organism: Jaltomata sinuosa (assembly GCA_003996215.1). Taxonomy (NCBI): domain Eukaryota; kingdom Viridiplantae; phylum Streptophyta; class Magnoliopsida; order Solanales; family Solanaceae; genus Jaltomata; species Jaltomata sinuosa. The sequence goes on along the minus strand of QJPP01007641.1, from coordinate 54,832 downwards.
CGTGCTATAACTTGATTCCAATTGGTATCTGGTGATACAAATGGGTATCTAACCTCGTTCACTCTTCTGTCCGCAGATGGTTACTACAAGGAATAAAAGAGCAAGGTCAGCGGTCCTAGCAGCGGGCCCGACAGTTCGCGGAAGAGGTAGGAGAAGGGGCAGGGGATGAGCTGGAGCCGCACCCGCCAGGGGTGGAGCTCGAGCTGCTGCTGCTGCACGTGAGGTAACCCTTCCCCCACCTCAGGATCATGTGGCTGAGGATGTAGAAGAAGTAGTTGTAGAGGATGGAGGAGCTCAGGAGGAGGCGGCACCGGTTGGGGGTGCAGGCCTTCCTACGATGACACCGAAAGCTTTCAGGCAGGCGTGGGACATTCTGAGTGGGTTGGTTGGTGCTGGAGCCATACCCGCATCTTATGCGAATCAGGCCTTGGATACTCAGCCATCGGTTACTACTGCACCAAGGATGGATGCAGCTTCGGGCACAAATTATCTCCTCAGGCCAATGCTAGGCCCAGTGATGACAGGTAATGAGCATAAGATGCTGACTAAGTTCCTTAAGCTGAAACCTCCGATGTTTCAGGGTACATACAAGGAGGATACCTATGAGTTCATCCTGGATTGCCATGAGAGGTTTCACAAGTTGGGTATTATACGTCAGCATGGGGTGGAGTTTGTCACTTTTCAGCTGCAGGGTGATGCCAAGCAGTGGTGGAGGTCTCATGTTGAGTGTCAGTCTTCTATCCCACCTCCACTAACTTGGGAGCAGTTCCATGCATTATTTCTAGAGAAGTACGTTCCCCATACTTTGAGGGACCGAAAGAAGGATGAGTTCCTGAACTTAGAGCAGGGTAGCATGTCAGACTCAGCTTATGAGGCTAAGTTTCATGCGTTGTCTCATTTTGATACACAGATGTTGGGTTCCGAGGAGGAACGGGTCCGGTTGTTTGTCAAGGGTCTGAATAGTGATCTGTAGGTACTGTCAGTGCATATGACTTCTTCAGGGAAGGGTTTTAATGATGTGGTGGACTATGTGAAGAAGATTGAGGTAGTTAGGCAAGCGGGGCAGGCTAAGGATTTAGCCAAAAAGCCCCGGAATGAGGGAAACTATGGTGGTTCGCACTCCAGGGGCCAACATCAACAGGCTTATTTGGCCCGTCCTATTCAGTCAGCTCTGCCAGCTACTACAGGTGGTCGTCAGGGAGCTCAATCTTCAACTCCTAGAGGCCAAGGAGCATCCTATACATCAGCTAGCAGACCTACTCTTGACCGTGGTTGCTTTCATTGTGGTGAGTTAGGCTACTTTAAGAGAAACTGTCCATATAGGCAGGCAGGTAATCAGGGTCAGCAACAGACTAGAGCAGTGGTTTCGGCAAGCAGATGTGGTAATGGTAAGGGTCATCCACAGGGTGGGTGAGGTAATTTCCAGGGAGACCGAGGGAACAACGGCGCAGGCAGGGGTGCGGCATAACCGGCCCAGGAAGTTGCCTGGATTGAGGATCGGGCACATTGCTATGCTTTTCCAGGAAAGACTGAGGCAAAAGCCTCAAATGCGGTGATCACAAGTACTATTCTTATCTGTGATAGAATGTCTTCGGTATTATTTGACCCAGGTTCCACATATTCTTATGTGTCTGTGAGTTTTGCTTTGGGCATGGGTTTGACCTGTGATATCCTTGATTCCCCTATCTATGTTTCTACCCTAGTGGGAGAGTCGGTGGTTGTGACTCATTTATATTGTGACTGTTCTATTGTTTTTATGGAGTTACATACTTGGGTAGACTTGGTAATTCTGGACATGGCTGATTTTGATATTATCTTGGGTATGACCTGGCTATCTCCTTATCATGCTGTGTTGAACTGTAACACCAAGACTGTAGCTCTAGAGATTCTGGGTAAGGATAGACTAGAGTGGGAAGGTATGTACATGCCTAAGCTAGTTAAGATAATATCGTTTGTTCGGGCTAGGAAGCTAGTGGGGAAGGGGTGTTTAGCCTTCTTGGATCATCTCTGGGATGATAGTGTGGAGTCTCCTCCTATTGAGTCAGTTCCAGTATTTTCTGAATTTTTAGAGGTGTTTCCAGCGGACTTGCCTGGCATGCCTCAGGACAGAGACAGAGATTTTTGTATTGATTTGGAGCCAGTCACTCATCACATTTCCATTCCTCCGTATAGAATGGCTCCGGTAGACTTAAGAGAACTTAAGACTCAGCTGCAGAAACTCATAGATAAGGGATTTATACGTCCTAGTGCTTCACCTTGGGGTGCTCCAGTTTGGTTTGTAAAGAATAAGGATGGTAGTATGCGGATGTGCATAGATTATAGGCAGTTGAACAAGGTGACCATTCGGAATAAGTACCCTCTACCCCGCATAGATGATTTGTTTGACCAGCTTCAGGGTGCATCAGTGTTCTCAAAAATTGACTTGAGGTCGGGGTACCATCATCTAAAGATTAGACCTGAGGACATTCCAAAAACTGCTTTTCGGACTCGGTATGGACATTACGAGTTTCTAGAAATATCGTTTGGTTTGACCAATATCATTTGGTTTGACCAATGCGCCGGCAACATTCATGAGTTTGATGAATGGGGTGTTTAATTCCTACTTGGATTCTTTCGTTATTGTGTTCATCGATGATATATTGAGCTACTCTAAGAGTAGGGAGGAGCATGCCAATCATCTTCATATTGTGCTGGATATCTTGAGGCACCAAAAGCTTTATGCAAAATTCACTAAGTGTGACTTTTGGTCGACTTCTGTGGCATTCTTGGGGCATGTAGTGTCAGAAAAAGGGGTGATGGTGGATCCCCAGAAAATTGAGGTAGTCAAGAGTTGGGTTCGGCCTAGCTCTGTGACTGAGGTGAGGAGTTTTGTTGGGCTCGCGGGGTACTACCGGAGGTTTGTTAAGAATTTTGATTCTATTGCTACTCACTTGACCAGGTTGACACAGAAGGAGGTACCATTTGTGTGGTCTGACAAGTGCGAGGAGAGCTTCCAAAAGCTCAAGACACTTTTGACCACAACCCCTAATTTGTCCTTGCTGGTTGAAGGTAAAGACTTTGTTGTTTACTGTGATGCTTCACATTCTGGTTTGGGTGCTGTGTTGATGCAGGATAGGAATGTGATAGCCTATACATCCAGGCAGTTGAAGGTGCATGAGAGGAATTACCCGACTCACGATTTAGAGTTGGCAACAGTGGTTTTTGCTTTAAAAATCTGGAGACACTACCTTTATGGTGTCAAGTGTGAAATATTCACAGATCATCGCAGTTTGCAGCACATTTTCACTCTGAAAGATTTGAATCTGAGGCAGAGAAAGTGAATGGAGTTATTGAAGGATTACAAGGTGACCATTCAGTACCATCCGGGTAAGGCTAATGTGGTGGCAAATGCATTGAGCCGGAAGACTGTTAGCATGGGTAGCTTGGCTTGTTTGGGGGCGTCCAAACGAGCATTGGCTAAGGAGATTAAGGCTTTGGAGACCAAGTTCATGCACTTGGGTGTTTCAAATCAGGTTGGGTTGTTAGCCAGCATTGAGGTCAAGGCCACCTTCATAGAGGAAATAAAGACAAAACAGTTTCAGGATCCAAAACTGGGTAAAATGCGAGGTAAGGTAATATTCGGGGAGTCCAGAGACATCATGTTAGACTTTGGAGGAGTGTTGAATTTCAGGGAGAGGATTTGTGTTCCTTGGGTTGACGATATAATAGAGAAAATCTTGAAAAAAGCTCATGGTTCGCGGTACTCAATTCATCCGGGTGTGACCAACATGAACAGGAACTTGAGACAGCTTTACTGGTGGCCCAGGATGAAAAGGGACATACTAGATTTTGTATCCAAATGTCAGAACTGCCAGCATGTGAAGTATGAACATCAGAGACCTGCAGGACTACTTCAGAGAATGCCAATTCCAGAGTGGAAGTGGGAAAGGATAGCCATGGATTTCGTGGTGGGTCTTCCCAAGATATTGGGGAAGTATGACTCAATTTAGGTCATTGTTGACAGGCTGACCAAGTCCGCTCATTTTATTCCGGTCAGGGTAGATTACAATTCGTAGCAATTGGCCAAGATCTACGTGAAGGAGATTGTGAGACTGCATGGGGTACCACTGTCCATCATTTCAGACAGGGGTACGCAGTTTACTTCTATGTTCTGGGGCAAGTTACATGAAGAGTTGGGTACACAACTCACTTTTAGAGCCTTCCATCCTCAGATTGATGGTCAGTCATAGAGAATGATTCAGGTATTAGAGGACATGCTGAGAGAATGTGTAATGGACTTCGATGGTCATTGGGACCAATTTCTACCGTTGTGCGAATTCTCGTACAATAATAGCTACCACTCCAGTATCGATATGGCACCGTTCGAGGCCCTGTATGGGAGAAACTGCAGATCGCCGGTTGGATGGTTTGAGGAAGGTGATGTGAAGCCTCTGGGCGTAGACTTAGTGAAGGAAGCGCAGGAAAAAGTAAGGGGCATACAAACCAAGTTGTTGGCTGCTCAAAGCAGGCAGAAGGAGTATGCAGATCGCAAGGTCCGGGACATGGACTTTCAGGTTGGTAAACAAGTATTGCTAAAAGTATCGCCAATGAAAGGGGTTATGCGGTTTGGCAAGAACGACAAGCTTAGCCCTCGGTTCATCGGTCCATTTAAAGTGCTTGAAATTTTTAGGGCAGTAGCTTACAAGTTAGCACTGCCACCTAGTTTGTCAGGCGTCCATCCGGTATTCCATGTATCCATGCTCAAGCGATACCATGGGGATAGGGACTACATCATCAAGTGGGATGAGTTACTTTTTGATAAGGACCTTCGTTATGAAAAGGAACTGGTTTTGATTCTTGCTCGGGATGTTCGGAGGTTGAGGACAATGGTGATTGACATAGTGAAGGTTCAGTAGAAGTATCATCTGGTTGAGGAAGCCACTTGGGAAACCGAGAAGGACATGCAGGACAAGTACCCTCAACTGTTTGAGGATTCAGGTACTACACTTCTTTCCTTTTATTTCCGTAATTTTGGGTTTAATTGTTCGGGGATGAACGATGGGTAAATTGGTATCTATTGTAACGACCAGGTCCATCATTACGGGTAGACCAATCATGCCAAGTTTTAGAGTTAGAAAACTCTGGGTTTGTGAGTTTGAAATTCTGGGCTAGGCTAGCCTCGACCAGTTTTGAAGCGAGGTAGAGTCTAGGGAAATCCAGGTAAAAATAGATTTAGGTGTCTTGGAGTGAGCTAGTTTTCTACGTAGCCAAGACATGAAGGAGTATGGGGGACTTTTCAGAATCGCATTTGGGTAAGTAAAACTCTCAAAATCGCGTTTGACGTGAAAAGGTTATTTTGGGACATCAGGGAAAACAAGTGTGTTGTGAAATGGCCAAAACTGGAAGAGTTTCGGACTTTCAGTCTGAGATGAGCGCTGTCACGCGCGATAGCGGCCACTATTATAGCGGTAGAAATTACCGCTATAGCGGTGGTCAACCCACTTAAGACTGCTATAGTGGCAGCCTACCGCTATAGCGGGACCGCAATAGCAGAGCGGGGACCGCTATAACGGGCCGATGGATTTTTAATGCAGAAATAGCTCTCAAACATTCAGTTTTCACAAGTTTGTTTTGGAGAAGGGCTGGGCGATTTCCAGGCATTTTTCTTCATTCTCCCGTAAAAAATCTTCCCTAAGGTAAGGCTTTCGTTCCCCAAACTTGGTAATACGTTTCCTATGCGGTAGAATTGCTAGGAGGGAAATTGGAGAATGGTTAGAATAACCTAGGGATAGTGGAACTTGGGGAAGGAAGGGAATTCTAAGCATGCGTGTTCTTGGGCATTGATAAAAGTACATTAAAATGATCATAGGTTGTTTAATTTCCTGTTTTTATCCATAAAAATGATAGAACTAGGGGAATTAACAGTGGTAAAGCCTGGGAAAAGGGTGGGATGATCATGGGTGGCCTGGGGTTTGGGGATTTGGTATAATCCAGGTAATGTGTAGGCCTTGTGTGTTAATGGTATGTATTATGTGTTGTTTTTAGACCAAAAATGAGAGAGGAATCCAGAACATGGAAAAGCTCGGGTCGAATAGAGCTTGGATCATTTCGAGGTAGGTGATGGCTTATGATTTTCTGTGAATGTGTATATCGATGTACTCATGTCTAAGTGATTGTATGCATTACATTGCTTAGGGAAAATGTGTGGAATGTCTAGGTTCCTGTTTACAATCTGTGATTGAACGGTTTAGTTATTAGTTTTACAAGTTGTGTGTGTTCATATATTGACTGTGGTTGTTGACATTCGGTTGGCTCGGGTACCATGCCTGGTACGGGTATAACACATGGTTGGAACGGGTACCACGCCTGGTACGGGTATATCATTCGGTTGGCACGGGTACCATGCCTGGTATGGGTTTACTTTATTGCATCTTGTATTGTTTCATTGACTATTGTAATGCATTGGTTGATATTAGTTCCGTGAGTGGACCAGGTTGTTTTACTGAATGTGATACTTGATATTGGTTCCGTGAGTGGACCGGGTTGTTTTACTGGATGTAATACTTGGTATTAGTTCTGTGAGTGGATCGGGTTGTCTAGTTAAAGGTGCTATTGTTGATGGTCCTTGAGTGGCCGGGAACTGTTGTATAACTGCTATGTTGGTCTTAGTTTAGGCCGGGTTGATCAATTACCTTTGGTGTTGTCTATAGGGGATTCCAGTGGGTCCGGGCTATACGGAAATGAGAGTTGTGGTTACATGTTTGTGGATTAGAACTGTAAGAGATGGATTCATGCGGTAACAAGATAGATAGAGATCTGTAGGCTAGATGTGCCTGTGATTATTGTTGCATGTTTGCCATACTCCTTACTTGATATTGTTGTACTAATTATATACTGTTTACTTGAAAACTGGATGATAATCCTACCAGTATACAGTGGTGGTGTACTGATACTGCACTTGTCTTTCTTTTGGTGAGTACAGAAAATCTACCAGCGACTGAGACGCGACCTCGCATCTAGCACCGATAATTTCTGACTTTCAAGGGTGAGCTGCTTGATTCGAGCTACCTTGGGTTATCTTTAGAGTTTCAGTACAATTATTTTGGACTTGAAACTATTTTAGTTTACCTTTTGGGATTGCATCCTCGTATTCTAGATTTGGTATTGATGTTTGGTACAATGACTTTCAGTTCCTAAGTGGAAATTTCCGCAGGATTATATTAATGATTAGTTTTGGTTACTTGATTGCTAGTTTACATTTATGCTTGCTGGTTTTAGGCTTTTAGTCTAGGTAAGGGTGGAACTCTATTGGTTCGCTCATCCGGGAGTTGGGTGGGTGCCACTCACGATGGGTTGAGTCGTGACAGGGAGACCCTATGTCTCCTTTTCTATTTGCTATAGGGATGGAATATCTGAGTAGACTACTTAATGGTGTGAAGGAGGAGAAAGGTTTTAAATTCCACCCCAAATGTGCTAAACTCAATCTAACACACCTCTGCTTTGCCGACGATCTTCTTCTTTTTGCTAGAGGTGACATTGGAACAGTGTCTGGACTCCACAATTGCTTTTGTTGTTTCTCCCAAGCCTTCAAGCTAACCTGGGAAAGTGCTCAGTATATTTTGGAGGGGTTAAGACTGCTGAACAAGAGAGAATACTGAACTATCTTGGCTATACTTGTGGTGAGCTTCCTTTCAAATATCTTGGCCTTCCATTAGCAATAAAAAAGATTTCTTTGATGCAGTGACAGCCTTTGATTGAGAAGATCACAAAGCGAATTTCGTCCTGGACTGCTAAGACCTTATCTCATGCTGGACGAGCACAACTGATTCAGTCAGTTATCTTTGGCATCCAGGCATATTGGGCCCAATTTTTTTGTATTCTGGCAAAAGTCTTGCAGCTGATAGATGCTAACTGCCGTAGCTACCTATGGTCTGGAAGCGGTACAATTATAAGGAAAGCGTTAATAGCTTGGGAACAAGTATGTACTCCAAAATGTGTTGGAGGTCTCAGCCTGACCAACATACAAATATGGAACAGAGCTGCATTAATGAAAACCTACTGGGATGTGGCCAACAAACAGGATAAGTTATGGATTAGATGGGTCCATACGTATTATTTCAAAGATCGGCAAATAGAGCATGCACAAATACCAAAACAAGCAAGCTGGCTTCTCAGGAGAATTTTAGAATGCCAGAGTAACATTGATCAGATGCAGAATTTTCAACCAGGAAAGAGCATGATTTGACAACTATATCATCTACTACTGCCATCCAGACCACGAGTGCCCTTGAAATGTATTCAATTTGAGATATATGCAAGACCAAAGGCAAGATTTACAGTGTGGGTACTCATGCACGGCAGACTCTTGACAGCAGATAGACTTAAGAAGTGGGGTGTTCAGGTGGATGAAGAATGCTCACTGTGCAAACGGTATCATGAAAACAAAGAACACCTCTTTATGCAATGTGAGTATACCAAATGTGTTTGGGATAAGGTGACCAGCTGGTTGGCATTGCAGCAACCTACACGTACTACATGGGACCAACACCAGCAATGGCTGATTGTGCATGCCAAAGGGATGTCTCCAGAGGCCATGGTGTTCAAGTTTATGTATACAGAAGTTATCTATGGTGTCTGGCTGGAACGTAACTTTCGAATCTTTGAGAAACGTAGTAGACATTGGAGTGTAGTTGCCAAAGAGATAGCCTATGTTATTTGTGCTAGAGCACCTCCAAAACTTAGCCATATTGTAAATCGTAACAAGTTTTAGGAGATAGCTGAGTTTTCGTTTTTAGAATGGTCGGCTGTGTATAGCTGTACCACGTCCTGTAATGTTTACTTTGGTGATTAATAAAATACGTAGTTACCAAAAAAAAGAATAAATTGATCATATTCTTTCAAATTTGACCTTGTTTACATAACCAAAAACCATTAATTAGAAAAGAACACATTAAATGTACAGTAAAATTTAATAGGGGTAAGGTAGTAAAAACATCTTTTATTTTCTAAGAGTGAGCAATTTCTTAAGGGGTATGGTCAACCTAAATTGATCACTTATTTAGGAACGGAGGGAATATTTAATACTTTTTTTTGCACCATATTAATATCTCTCCATATTTATGACTAAGGGTAAACGTACAACTAATTATGTCTTGATTTTCTCAAATGACAAGTATTCGTGCCATCTATTTTTAGCAAGTATACAAGTATTTAGGAACAGAGAAGTAATTTCTATAGGCTGAGCAAACTTGTGATAAATTTTAAAAGAATATAAATATTTATAACATTCCAATTCACCCATCTTATAATGTCGTACGAGGGTATGAAACATCATGTTCCATATATACTTTAGTATGGATAGACAAAGAAATATCACATTTTCATTCAAGTAGGAGCCCTTTCCCATTGTTAACGGCAATCCCTTACCCCTACATATATAACATAAGAACAAGAAAGTGCGCGTCTTGATTGCATGGTACACTAATTACTGTTATGAATTTGGCAGTTTCTTATAATTCAAAGTATGGCTATTTAGAAATTAAAACAACATAGGCGAGTGATTACAAAACGACAAACATCTACTTTACCTTTCAATTAGCTCCACTTTGTTCTTGGCTGCATTGGTAGTTGTAGTCTAGGTGAAGAATTGTTGTATTGGTCAAAATACAGATTCAACATGCGCACGACTCATGAGGCGATATGTGGAGTCGAGTCAAATCCAGCACAGCCAGGATAGCTCCGCGCATAGTTTAGAGGTCGCACCGGGGTAACGTTCTTTGAATGTGATTCCTGACCAGATGCACTTGCGGTGATTTACCTCTCTCCGGAGTAAAGAGACCATTAGGTTATCTGTGACCGGTCACGATATGCCTCTCTGGATAAATAGTTCCAAGAAATTCGAGATTCACACCATCAATAACACACCCACGTACATAACAATTCAATGTGCAAATAATGATTATTATTAGGATTGAATATGCACAAGATGTTACTTAGAGTTAGGCTATAAGTACTCCCCTCTCCCTCACTTGTAACCCATCTAATTTTCGTCACAAATACTGCATAAACACTTTGTTTGTAGCAAGAACTTCAGCTCTTACTTTTCCAGTGGCGCTGCCTGACAATTCTGCCGGAGATGATTCAATAAAACTTTCTTTGCTCTTATTATTTACTTCTTTACAATTCATTATTTTCTTATTCATTGAAGTATTTACATAAGCAAGTCCTAACTTAAGCATCAAGAAGTTAGTATTTAGTCTTTATAATCTGCATGCCCTAGACCTTAAAATATAATTCGATTAATATCCCAAGTTATAGATTTAAGAGCGGATAAATAGTTTAGTGTCCATCGTGGGAACAAGACAATTGTAGTATTGTTTTGATTTGTTCCTGGCTCTTTGCTAACCTTGCTTTGCTTTGTTTTGCAAGAGAATTCATATCATGTCTGTAAACCAGCGTCACAACCAATTTGTTACGAATCAAGGTGATAATGCGTTGGCCAGGAATCATGACAACCAAGATGTGCTACCAGGCTTTGACAGACTACAAGATGGAGATGACCAATACTAGTGAAATAATGACGATCGAACTCCCGAGGGTAAGAGAGTTTTTTGAAATGATGAAGACCAGACACCAAACAATGCTGATAGTAAAAGTGGTCAGGATATCACGGGAAGAAATAGGCGGGGTTACTTCGAGTAACCACGGGGTTTGTAGAATGGATTCAAGCCTTGAAATAGACATAAACGCATGGGAAAAGACATCAAAATCACCCTAAACTATATTCGAAAAGTCGAAGACACATCTAAACTATCGAACTGACCTAATACACACCTATACATATTAAAAGTAAATTTAACACCACCCTGAGACATATATCACCACTCTCACTGAATGTGGTATTTTACACTCGCCCGCCGCGTCAATGCCATGCCAGCACTATGTCAGAAATCTTATAAATTTTATTTTTATATCCTTTTCCTTTTCTTTTCTTTTCTTTTGTTAGTTATATTTTACACTAATTAATTCCTAATTAATTATTAAAAATTTTCAATAATATCTTCTGCATCACTAAATCACCCCACCTACTCCATCCTTTATCTCGACGAAAATACCATCGCCGCCGCCACCATCACCATACCTATTCTTTGTTCTTTACCACCAAGAATAAGTATTATATCACCTTCAATTCCTTCTTCTTCATCACCCACCACCAAATATCAACACCATTAATCACTATCAATTTATTCTTCTTCACCACCTTCAATTTCATCTTCTTTGTCATTCACCACTAGCAAATTCACCATCAAGTATCTACACACTTGCTTTTTCTTAAAATTTTATATTTTCTAATTTTCTTTTAGATTGATTTGTGGGCTTTTCATAGAGTGAGAAATTAGATTAGAAAATTGATTATTAAATTTCATTGGGTTTTATGGGATAATCTTTCTTTTCCATATGAAGAAGGTGGAGTCAATTTCAGAAAACTAAAGGACATTAGTAAGTCGAGACTATTTAGAATACTACTCACTAGGAAAACTTAATGTAGTGCATACCCACCTAATTTCTTTTTTATTTATTTTCTAGGGTTAGGGTATAAAAAAGGAAAAAGTGGAGTAGGATTGTGAGGTTTTGGGCCTCTTTAGTATTTTAAAAACTTGGGGTTACAATACAAGTTACAATAAAGTTATTTTTATATTTATTAAATATTTCACCATTTATTAAATTTATTTAATAATTCAAATACTTTCCTCTCTCTCCTCAACCCAAGAGTCACCTTTCTTCTTCCCGAAATTTCTTGATTGCCTCAAGAACTTGAATTTTTTTTTTCTCCAATCTTCTTCCCCAAGTCGAAATCTTCATCCTCTTGTGATCAAGTAGGTTTATTCATCTTCCCCAATCAGTTTTAGCTCCATTTTACTGTACTTTTTTTGTTGCGTTTTAGTGTAGTGAATTTTGAATTTTTGCGAAAATTGAATTGTTCTTGATTAAATTAGTCAAAATCTGACATGTTTTTAGTTCATGTTCTTGATTTCGCATCTTTAATTATATTTTACTTTGGATAATGGCTAATTTTTTTTGAATTCTATGTTTATATTCCCTATCGATTTTGAATTTTTTTCTGCATTTTGGTCGACTTTAATGGTGTTCTTGTTGCTGTCTTTTGCATTCTCTTTCTAGAATCACTACTACTTGTTTTGCATGTTTGATTAGAGCAGTTCTCTATTTATGTAATAGACTAGTGGTCGATAGATTGACCACTACAAATTAATTTTTTCTTGTAGATTTTTAAGTATGGCTAAAGATAGAAAAATCATTAAAGGATCTGCTTCTACTGCTTGTAGCAGTGAAAAACGTAAAGTTGAAGAAGTTTCCAAAACTTCAAAAAGAAAAAAATAGTCATTGAGTCGGAGTCGGAAACAGAAAGTATGGCCAAGATTGAGAGATATGAGGACAGTAGAGCCCAAGAGAGTGAGGATGTTGAGTGTAGCAAAGAGGAGAGTGAAGGGGAGAGTGAAGGGAAAAGTGAAGGAGAAAGTGATGATAGTGAAGATGAAGATGGAGATGGAGATGATGATCCCCTATCCTTGCCAATTTGTGTAAGAGATATCTCCATTGAGTTGTATGACCTAGCTATGTGGATGGATGATTTAGATTCTTTTCCACCAAAAATTTCTGTGAGAGCAAGAATGACAATTTATCGGAACTTTCGGAAAACTCCAGTTGAGCAAAAGCTCTATGTTGATTTTAAGAAAACTTGTTTTGAACACTTGAGATATTTATCGAAGTATTTTAAATTTAATGGACAGATGATCAATATATATTGCTGCGACATGTCAAGAATAACAAAAAATTACATGAGATTTGATTCTGTGTGAACGATAAGCCAACTTATTTTGGCTTAAAGGAATTTGTTTTGATTACGGGGCTGAATTGTTCAACATACACTCGTGAATTAAAAATGAACAAAGTCCTCCAAAATGGTGAAAGTTTTTATTTCAAGGTGACCAAGAAGAAGAACATCACTGCTGCAAGGTTGATAAGCTTGATCAAAGGTAATGGATTGAATAAGGAGCAAAAGTTGAAGTGCACTTTAGTTTGGTTCGTGCACTCGATGCTGCTGGCAAAGGATCTGTCAAAAAAGGTGGATTCAAACCACATCAAGATGACGACTGATTCAGATTTCTTCGGAAGTTATCCATGGAGGAAAGAGTCATTTGGGCTAACATTGAGCTATTTGAATAAGAAGATTGATTTGAGCAAGCAGAAAAAAGCTTTTGATAAGAAGAATAATGCATCGTACACTTTATACGGCTTTCTCTGGGCATTTTTGGTACTTATTATCTATCATCTTATCGATTTATTATAGACTCTTGCCTATTTATGCAGTAATACATAGACTCTATATATTTATTAATTCTTCTATTGATTGCAGGTTTGGATATATAAGGCTTTTTCTCATCTTGAAAAGTATGCCAGAAAGTCACAGGATTCTCCTTTGCCCATTCCTCGTTTACTTAGATGGCATACATCGAAGAGTGATAACATAACGAAAGACGATCTATTTAAGTATATAGGAAAGAGTACAAAGGTAAAACTTTATTTGTTATTATATAATAATATTTTTAAACTAGTGAATGTCTTGTAATTTCTATATTTCTTTTTTGTAGATTGTTCATCCATACCTTACCCCTACTGTTCGCGAGATGAATCAGACCTACATGAAAATATTTAAGCCATACACGAATGAAGTTCAGGACACATTCATCGATGCTTTGAAGGCGGAGTTGAAAGGCGTGACTGTCCTCACTTCATCAGTAGAGGTCATGAACAGCGGCGAAGATTTGGGTGATCACAATCATGTTCCAAGTCCAGCACGTGCTTGTGATCTTGCTGGTTCTAGTGGACAGAAAATCATACTGAACACTTCTAATGATGAAGATCTGCTTAAGCGTGTTGCTTTGCTCGAAAAATCTGTATTGGATATTGCTTCTTATATTAGCAAGGAGAGGTTGAGGAGAATTCATAAGAACAAGAAGAAGCAATAAGAGCAAGGTAAACTAATTTATTTTTCATTCTTCCTAATTAATTTACTTGTATAATTTTTTTAATCCTTGTAAAATAATGCAACAATGCATGTTGACAGTCCCACTTGTATCCGACGTCAAACAAACCTCGAAGAACTTGAAGTTGTAGTGACTGAGCTTGCAACAACAGATGAAGAAATGGAAGAAGAGAAGAAAGAAGAAGAAGAAGGAAAAAAGAGGAGAAGTTAGGAGATGAAGAAGATAAGAAAGAAGAAGAAGAAAAAAATGAGAAGATGGCAACTGATGAAGAAGAAGAAAAGGAGGTGAAATTAGAAGAAGAAGAAAAAGAAGAGCAGACAATTGAAGAAGAAGAAGAAGAGAAAAAAAAAGGCAATTGAAAAAGAAGAAGAGAATGAACAAGAAGAGAAAATATAAGAAGAGAAGAAATCATCAGAAGAAGAAGAAGAGAAAGAAAATAAGAAAAAAATCAGAAGAAGAAGAAGAAAATACAAAAGAAGACAGTGATGAAAAGGAAGTGGATGTCATAAGTATTATCGAGGAGTTCAATGGTGTTAGCCAAAAGAATTGATGGCTTATTTTTTAAATAATTTATTAAATATTTTCTTTATTGTAATGGTTTAATTTTTCTGGATAATTGGATAATTGTCAGGACCCGATTTCTCAAGTCATGATGGCACCTACAATCCCCCAGTAGGCGAACAAATTCCCGTAGACCAGAATGGTTAGAAATGGGCTACTACCTAACCAAAACGCACCAGCAAGCAGAAATAAGCGAAAGCAAAACTCGAATATAAATACATAAAGGAAACTACACCAACCCCAAGACTTGGTATCAATAGTACAGAAGCTTATAATAGGATACAAGTGCTAGTAGTAACAAAATACAACATAAATTGCCTCCGAAAGTACAAGGAGCAACAGTACAACAGATGAGATATAGACAAGCCCCGACCGTCAGGCGCTCACCCTAGTCTCAAAGGTCCAAAAGTTGCATGAGTATCCAATGCGTTCAACGGCGAAAGCTCAGCTAATATCTGCACAAAAAAGTGCAGAAGTGTAGTATGAGCACCAAAACCACGGGTACTCAGTAGGTATCATAGGCCGACTGAGCGCATATAAGATATAAAAGCAGTAAGTAACAGATAGCAAGAAAGCAGTCACTGAGGCAATAAGCAAGGCACAAGGAGCTAGCACAGATCATCCATAACCAAGAGCTTCAAGTAACACATGCTAGCACAGAGATACAATTACACAGAATCACAGGTGAAGGAAAGGAGAACACACCTGGAGTCCTTGCACAATAATATAAGTAAGTAGAGAGAGAGTTGAGAAAATAGCGGTATACCGGTAACCTCAAGTGGAAGGAAAAGATGGAGAGCAGTCTAACATACTCAAAATGGAATCAACCAGTATAAGGAAATCATAACACCAATCCAATCATATGATAGCATAACCAGGGAATCACCTCACAAGTACAACCCTAGGATGAAATAACTAGGCCACAATAACCGAGAAACCACTCAGCTTCCCACAAGAATAGAACCAGAGTCTCACACTCTGCTCAGAAGGCCACACAAAAGTGCATCAATAAGATAGGACTCCCTAGCCCTCACATAATCAATATCCCAGAAATCCCATCACTAATCTTTCAAGAACCGGGTGCCAAGACAAGCTCTAAATAAAGACAGGAGTAAATATAGTCTACCTACAGTCCCAACGGCCGCCCATACAACCGAGGAACACAATCAAGTGAAAGCAAACCCTCTGGCATCCCATACTACCGGAGCGTACACTGAACACACAGCAAACAAGGGTGGAATCCAATGCATGATATGATATGATATGATGTGTGAAATAGAACCTCTGTATGTACCTCCTCCGGTGCCAATCGGGCCCAGCAGGCAGGTTCCATGGAAGGACTCAGCCTGTATACCTCTACTCCACCGTATACCTTTCCCTCCGATGCACGCAACTCAAAATGCTAGGCCCGGAGCGGCAAGGTCCATGGAGGTCCCCGACCCCATACTAAAACTCAGTATCAAGACATGTCATCCGGAAGCAAGTCCGAGATCAAGATAGAGACCCAGTCTCAAATATGCATACCCAGACCCCGTCCAGGACTAAAGTAGTAGAAAATACCTCAAAAACCCCTCCAAGGGTGCCAGGGCGTAACCGGGTCTAAAACTGTAGTAAATCAAGTCTAGTGCTCCGCCCCGCAGAGACTAGTATCAGTAATAAAATCAAGTCTGGTGCTCTGCCCCACAGAGACTAGTATCAGTAATAAAATCGAGTCTGGTACTCTGCCCCGCAGAGACTAGTACCAGTAATAAAATCAGCGCGAAAACATCCAAAAATCCCCTTTTCTATCAACAACAGTACCAAAAATGGCCCCCCAGGGCCATGCAAATTTAGGAAAACTGTCAGTAGTGGCTCACAGCCAAAACTGTAGTAAAACATGCAGGGGAAAACCTTTTTCATGGATGATATGCTCGCACACAAATATAAAAGTAGCCCAACGGCTCACAACAATTCCTATCTGCCCTGCACAGGCCCATTAGCTACTCAACAGACATAACCAGCCTAAAAGGATAATCTCTATGTCCGGGACTCGCGGACATTTCCAAATAGCCCACCATCTATGTTCCAGAGTCAATACAAGGCCACACAGGACCACAAAGGTAATATACATTACTACGCGAATACTACAAACAATGTATAAAATAGACGGACGAAAGGCGGACAAGGTCTGGGGTACCAACCTATAACAACCCATCCAAGGATGCTAATTAATGCAGTTATAGCCAATATACGCAGAGTCTATATAGGGGAAAACCATAACCTACATGTCATCCGATGACTAGCTGCGGGAACGACATCGACCAGACTCGAACAGCTCCAGGAAGCTTTGAATCACATAAAACAAATACTTTCAACTGAAGCCCCAAAGGCGTCTCTATGAAACCTGACTAACCAAGGTAATAGAACAATTACTAGAATCGACAAGGCTGCAAGAACGAGCCATAGCCAATTGATAAGGTGTTAATGTCACACTCGCGACCAGATTACTCCAAAGTGTAAAAATGAGGTCAATAACAATAACAAATGGCAGCTAAATCCAACAAAAATACGTTAACCATATCTCCGAGGAGCGACGAGCTCCCGAGGCACTATTTCAAGTCGTACTTCACGTTTGTCCAATCCAATCACTATCGTATGTGATCCCAAAAAGAATCGCACAATTTCCCAATCCCTCCAGCACCTTACCACAACTAGAACACCACAACAATAACCAAACATAACAAGATAAAGGGGCTGTCCAAAGCCACAAATCCAAAATACCATTTCGTGGCTCAGAAATCCATAAAATAATACTAGAACATATAATAACGAAGGAGGGTCGTAAGGGAGAGATTTTCTTGACAAAAATATTCAATATTCAAAGATTAACCACTTGCCTCCTTGCAGGAACAACAAACATATCCAAATCCAACAAGAAACTACTACAAGTTATCGAAAAATACAACTTTTCGTGACTAGAAGCTTAGAATCTTGATTCAAAAAATGGATAAGTGTACGGGATCCATACCTCGCTAATATAACTCCATAGCTACTACCAAATACTCAGAAAGCAACTGTTGGATTGCTGCATCAACACCCACGAAGATACGCCATGAAATCGACGGGGAAAACTATACCAAAATGACGAGCTCGCGACGTAGAGCAACTTCCGTTAAACATCCGAATTGAAAGGATCAAAGTCCATGGATTATTTATGGACTTTACCTCTGATCAGTGTATTTTGGGTGAAAATAATGAGTTAAAACGAAGGAGAAATCAGCTTTTATAAGCTGAACCGACTTAGGACGTGGGCCCCACTTTGACGTGCCTGCTTGCGCAGTCTTACAAAAATGTGAATATCTCTCTATTCTGAAGTCGTATGGATGAACGTTTTAGTGCGTTGGAAACTAGACTTGTAGACCTTTGATTTGGTATATTGAGGGCCCACTAACTCTTTATAGATAGAGAGAAACATCCCAAGACATTTAACCCAAATTTGAAGAGAATTCCTTAAAGGAATTTACAATAACTTTTTCCGACTTTTGTTTCGCAACTTGCTTGACTTCAAAACTTATCATACGACCATTTTGCGATTATAATACCTCATAACACATCCTTCTTAGTATATTAGACACTATTAGTCTTACCCCAAAGGCAAGGGTTACTTTAAACCTTCCAAACAGGCGAGGTGTTACACAAGACATTTCTTTAACTCAAACTTTTGAGTAAGGGATTCCTTTGACCTAGAATTTTGGTTTAATTGTTTGATATTACCAAGAATGTTGTCGGAAGTCAACGATTTCCAAAGTTGAAGCTCTAAAATGAGGAACGGCCATAAAGACCAAACAAATGGCCCGGGAACCGAACTACCGGTCCCGACAAGCCATAAATGACTTGGGCCACTACAAGTAAGCTCTAATGGTACAAGAAAGGAAAAAATGTGTAAATGACCGGAATGGTCATTACATCATCCACTACTAAAAAGAATTTCATCCCCGAAAGTCAGGAAGGAAGAGTGATGTGACGCTAATTTACGTCACTTTCGACTCCTTTTTACTAAGAACAATCGTATGTTTTCAAGCAACCATTGTTGTTTTTGATGTTTTTATGTTGTATTTGTAGGAAAGGGAAACAAACACGGAAACGGAAGAAAAGACGCGAAAAACAACATTCTGCCTAAGAGTGACGGCCTGAGTGACGGCCAGTCACACATGTGACGGTCCGTCACTGTGACCGTCACACCAAGGCAGCAACTTAAGGCAGTCCACTGCCTAAGGGTGACGGTCCAGGCGACGGTCCGTCAACCCTGTGACGGTCCGTCAAGCCTGGCCGTCACGCTTAGGCAGTGACTTCAGGCGGCGACCCGCGTTTTGGGGATTCCTAGCCCGTTTTGGATTTGGTTTCTTTGGCTCATATAAATACCCTATGTTAGGTTTATGTTAATTATTATTCTCCCATTAGTTTAAACAAGTTTTTAAGTCATTTTTGAGAGCAACAACACGTTTCCGGATTCTTGAATTCGTGTTCTTGATTCTTTCGTGAGTTCTTGGTATTTCTTGCTCTTGGATGTTGGAAGATTGATTGTTTCATTTTATTGTAAGACTTTTCTTCCCTTTATTATGAATACAACTATTTTCTCTTATTTATCGAGCATGAGTAACTAGAACTCCCGCAACTAGGGTTGTGGGAGCCATGGAAATGTAGCAATATAGATTCCGGGTAGCGTTGGGTTCTATATATGTATTGTCATGTTGTTAATCATTCAATTAGTCAAGTTTTCTAGTGGTTGCAAACATTAGAACATGCCTAGGTTTAATTTGCTTGAGTAAAGAAGTTAAAACCGGGAAAATTTGATTAACGACAAGGATTCGAGACTACCAACTCTCGTCTTAAAGATTAATGGCGTAACTGGATTAGTCTACTTGATGTTAGGATTGAGAGCTAAAAAGCACATCTTTTTGAGATCGAAAGAAGATAAAAGGAAATTTGTTTATTTGGTCGAGAGACGTTTAGACGATACAATTGACGCAATCACATCGTGACAAGCATGTAGAAAGAACCCGAACCCGGTTAAGCCTAGAATCGACATTGTTACAACGCCATGGTGAACACATCCCTAGTTCATTCTCTCCTACTGATTTAAACTCTTACGTTTACTATTGTTTTGTTTACAATTTGATTACAAAACCCCCCCTTATTTACTGGAATCGATTGACAACTAGTCATTTAATTCACCAAAGACTTAATCTTCACCATATTCTCTGTGGGATTCGACCCCAACCTTGTTGGGTTCTTTACTTGACAACGATCGCTTACGCCTCGTTAATTTGAGGTGTAGTTTGAGCGTTATCAAAGAGAATACCAGAGATTTAAGAATAGCGGATACAACGCCCGCACTACTCTCTCAGACAACCCGGGTAACCTCCGTGACCAGACGATAACCAATATAACAGAACCAAAGAAAGCAACCAAGCCTTAATTTCTTACTAGCCAAGCTATATTTCAACCTCCAAAGATCTGCCAACCTAAACTGAACCTCGAGAATCTTAACCGAAAAACACCTACACAACACCAAAATCAGAGTACCAAGGTTATCAACACACAAAACTCGAATCCTTAAAACCATACCAAGTTTACCAGAAAATCCATCAACCCGAAACTCTAACTCATGAACCCACTGTTCCGCAAAAGCCCTTTTTTTTAAATTCTGAACTGAATCCTTTAGCACCACAAAAAGGAATCTGCATACAAGCTGAACACTCAAACCACCCTCGAAGCATCAACTGACACACCAGAGATCCATAGTTCCTGCTTATACTTTACCACGAACGAAGTCACCCATTGTACAAATGCGCTTTAAGCCAAGATATAGGCTACTAGCCTTTGCCATCCAAGATAACAAACCGTAGCATCTCATTGAAATTAAAGTTACCTGCCTTGACTGACCACCAACCAACGAACGAACATTTTTCTAACATCAAATTCGCTAACTGAACCGTGCCAGGTCTGAATCAGCTGAAAGTGAATGAACCAGGGCAACCTACCCAAAAGACCCAAACCAAAACCATGATCCTGCAGGAAGTGTGGTAAGCCTACCACGAAGTCTGTAACTATGAGCCAAGCTCCCAACTCCAGAAAACACTACTGCTACTCTGAACACTTGAACACCAGTTGAATGTGAAGTTGCCTTACGAATCTCACCTCAGGAAGAAGTCCACCATGCCACAAATATCGAGTCCAAACAATCCGAAGGCAAAGGAAAAGGTGCCTGGGGTTCAAAGTTACCATCTAGCAATAGAAATTTTTGCATATACTTTCAATTCATTCCTTTGGCTCGAATCAACCGCTCTACTGGTTCTGCAAACAACCAACCACTTCGAAGCATATATCCTAACGAACTTCTCATCCATACTGGCCGAGTTTAACCAACACTGGAACCCCACATAAACAACAACTCTGGAGGAATCAATTAAACAAGCTTTCAAATCCTTGGCAAATGAATGGCGATTACTAGTCTCTACGTATCATCAGAACTCAAAATAGCAACGCTAGTCTCAACCCGCACAAGCTGGCCACATAAAGCATACACCACTACTGAAGCTCAAACTTACGCCGCTGAGTCTGTCCAACCATGGTAGAAGGACCTCGTACTAACTAGAACACTGCTGAAATCTAGAATATCCCGCCTCTTGCCGAGGTTAGCCAAGGACTAGGTGTCCAAGGACAATAGTCGCATCCACAACTGAAGTAAAGAAGCTAAGTTGCCCGCACCCACTGCCTCCCGGCACTAGGATGCTGCAACCAAATAGAACTACCACGAACCATTCGATGTAACCTGCCAAGTTATGATTCTGAACACCGACTTTCAAAACTGCCAACCAAAGCCTTGGTAGAACCCGTATACTGCCAATGAACCCTTAAGAACCCAAGCCAACTAGGCCTGAATATGCAAGTTGCCAATACCGCAGTTGCTACTGAAACAAAACCCAATCGATAGAAAACCCACGACAATGTGTAGACGGCTGAATCAAATCACCAACACACAATCCCAAAGCAAACCTTCCTCGCAACCTCAGGCAACTACGAGGACACATAAACACAAACAAAGCGTCATCTTCCTTCTTTTTCAATTAAACAAAAATCCTTCCTTAGAACATATTAAACATTACAAATCCTTTCTCGAATAAGAACCTGAAGCCATTACCTTACTACTCATAGCTACACGTCAAATTCAATAAGGCAGGAGAAGAATGGGCTGAATGCCCAACTCACCTGAAATGCCCACAAATACAACCTAACCACGAGGTTACGATCAACACTTAGTCAGAGTGCTTAAAGTCAAGACCCAATCACGATGCCAACATCCAGAGCTCATCGAAAGAACTACGATCAAGATTCGTTCCAACTGGAGCTAGGGATACAACAAAACACCCAACGGACCAGGAAGTGGAAGAGACTATGGGAACAACCCACATACCTGCCAACCTCCTAAACTAATCAACAAAGAGGGTCGACTCTAGACACTCGGGAGACCAAACCAATCTATGCACACTAGCATAACCAATATCTCCCAACTGAGGCAAAATCTCAACTCCGGCCTAACTACCGGTAATACACCAAATCATCACACGGATCTCTAGCCACGCTAGATAACGGCCTAGGCAACAACCATCTAGGACCGCTCAACAAGGGCAACTCAACCACAAGTCCAAAATCACAATGAAATAGGGATAACCCAACTAGAAACAGTATAACAAGAACTACCCACGAGCTACAACTCTGGGAAAACACCTCTCAAGGCTAACTTACCCCCATCCACTACTAAAGAATAAACTACCAATAAAATAACATATCGATACTACAATTTGGGTAGCTAAACAACTTAAACAAGTAGCAGGTAGGCATATAAGCAATTACACGACAAAAGGGATAGAGTCGCAACACGAGAAGGACTAACATAAGTCGAAGGTAGCAAAAGCCTAACCAGCAATAATAATATCAGGAACCTCAACCTCTGGCCCACCAAGAGGAGTATCAAGCTGATAGGATATAACTCTGGACTGAGTAGTCGAAACTAAAGGCCTAACCGGCCCTCGTCGGGGAAAATATCTATAAAGGTAACCAATCTCTCCACAATGATAACAACCAGGCTGTCTGGGATACATAATCCTGGGGCAATTCCTAGAAAAGTGTCTATGCTCACCACACCAAAAATAGCCTATACCATATGAAGCCCAACAGGAAAATCTCGCCTCGTACTCCAATACCGACAAACAACCCTGCTGAAGAACTAGAAGCTCAACTATAACTGAAGCACCACTCACAGAACCAGGTACTGGAACACTCACCGAAGGACTCAGAGTCCTAGCCACGGTGTCCTGAAGCGCTGAGGTTGCTATAAATCAAATCGGAGGTTGGGCTGACCCCACACCCCATATCTAGTGCGGTAAAGCTTCACTCTGGAGTTCTGGTGCTGATAGAAGCACTGAAGCAACAGGCACTGAAGCCTCGGCACTAACCTCTATCGCACTCGTATGAGGCATCTCAGAATGAATGAATAACTGAAGTTTTAGAATTCAATAAAGCCGAGAGCGCACAATAAGGAGTCAAGAAGATGAAACCTTTCCTAACAATGCCCTGCAGCCTTCCACAGATAGGATACGGACGTCATCGTACTGATCCGCGAGACTCTACTTAGACACTTGCTTCTGTACCATGACACCGGTAAACCTAGAGCTCTGATACCAAGCTGTCACGACCCTATTTCTCAAGTAATAATGGCACCTACAATCCCCCAATAGGCGAATCAATTCCTGTAGTCCAGAATGGTTAGTAATGGGCTACTACCTAACCAAAACGCACCAGCAAGCAGAAATAAGCGAAAGCAAAACTAGAATATAAATACATAAAGGAAACTACACCAATCCCAATACTTGGTATCAATAGTACAGAAGCTTCTAATAGGATACAAGTGCTAGTAGTAACAAAATACAACATAAATTGCCTCCAAAAGTATAAGGAGCAACAGTACAACAGATGAGATGTAGACAAGCCCTGACCGTCAGGCGCTCACCCTAGTCTCAAAGATCCAAAAGCTGCACGAGTCTCCAACGTGATCAACGGCGAAAGCTCAGCTAATATCTGCACAAAAAAGTGCAGAAGTGTAGTATGAGCACCAAAACCACGGGTACTCAGTAGGTATCATAGGCCGACTGAGCGCATATAAGATATAAAAGCAGTAAGTAACAGATAGCAAGAAAGAAGTCACTAGAGGCATATAAGCAAGCATCAAGGAGCTAGCACAGATTATCCATAACCAAGAGCTTCAAGTAACACATGCTAGCACAGAGATACAATTACACAGAATCACAGGTGAAGGAAAGGAGAACGCACCTGGAGTCCTTGCACAACAATATAAGTAAGTAGAGAGAGAGTTAAGAAAATAGCGGTATACCGGTAACCTCAAGTGGAAGGAAAAGTCGGAGAGCAGTCTAACATACTTAAAATGGAATCAACCAGTATAGGGAAATCATAACACCAATCCAATCATATGATAGCATAACCAGGGAATCACCTCACAAGTACAACCCTAGGATGAAATAACTAGGCCAAAATAACCTAGAGATACCACTCAGCTTCTCACAAGAATTGAACCAGAGTCTCACACTCTGCTCAGAAGGCCAAACAAAAGTGCCTCAATAAGATAGGACTCCCTAGCCCTCACAATAATCAGAAATCCCACAACCAAAGCCTCAACAGGCTAGCCATCACTAATCTTTCAAGAACCGGGTGCCAAGACAAGCTCTAAATAAAGACAGGATGAAATATAGTCTACCTAGAGTCCCAACGGCCGCCCATACAACCGAGGAACACAATCAAGTGAAAGCAAACCCTCCGGCATCCCATACTACCGGAGCGTACACTGAACACACAACAAACAAGGGTGGAATCCAATGCATGATATGATATGATATGATGTGTGAAATAGAACCTCTGTATGTACCTCCTCCGGTGTCAATCGGGCCCAGCAGGCAGGTTCCATGGAAGGACTCAGCCTGTATACCTCTACTCCACCGTATACCTTTCCCTCCGGCGCACGCAGCTCGAAGAGCCAGGCCCGGAGCGGCAAGGTCCATGGAGGTCCCCGACCCCATACTAAAACTCAGTATCAAGACATGTCATCCGGAAGCAAGTCCGAGATCAAGATAGAGACCCAGTCTCAAATATGCATGCCCAGACCCCGTCCAGGACTAAAGTAGTAGAAGATGCCTCAAAAACCCCTCCAAGGGTGCCCGGGGTTAACCGGGTCTAAAACTGTAGTAAATCAAGTCTAGTGCTTCGCCCCGCAGAGACTAGTATCAGTAATAAAATCAAGTCTGGTGCTCTGCCCCGCAGAGACTATTATCAGTAATAAAATCAAGTCTGGTGCTCTGCCCCGCAGAGACTAGTATCAGTAATAAAATCAAGTATGGTGTTCTTCCCCGCAGAGACTAGTACCAGTAATAAAATCAGTGCGAAAACATCCAAAAATCCCATTTTCTATCAACAACAGTACCAAAAATGGGCCCCCAGGGCCATGCAAATTTAGGAAAACTGTCAGTAGTGGCTCACAGCCAAAACTGTAGTAAAACATGCAGGGGAAAACCTTTTTCATGGATAATATGCTCGCACACAAATATAAAAGTATCCCAACGTCTCACAACAATTCCTATCTGCCCTGCACAGGCCCAATAGCTACTCAGCAGACATATCCAGCCTAAAAGGATAATCTCTATGTCCGGGACTCGCGGACATTCCCAAATAGCCCACCATCTATGTTCTAGAGTCAATACAAAGCCACACAGGACCACAAAGGTAATATACATTACTACGCGAATACTACAAACAACGTATAAAATAGACGGACGAAAGGCGGACAAGGTCTGGGGTACCAACCTATAACAACCCATCCAAGGATGCTAATTAATGCAGTTATAGCCTATATACGCAGAGTCTATATAGGGGAAAACCATAACCTACCTGTCATCCGATGACTAGCTGCGGGAACAACATCGTCCAGACTCGAACAGCTCCAGGAAGATTTGAATCACATAAAACAAATACTTTCAACTGAAGCCCCAAAGGCGTCTCTATGAAGCCTGACTAACCAAGGTAATGAAACAATTGCTAGAATCGACAAGGCTGCAAGAACGAGCCATAGCCAATTGATAAGGTGTTAATGTCACACTTATCCTTAAATCAGCCGTAGGTCAGCCAACTCCAAAGCGTAAAAATGAGGCCAATAACAATAACAAATGGCAGCTAAATCCAACAACAATACGTTAACCATATCTCCAAGGAGCGACGAGCTCCCGAGGCACTATTTCAAGGCGTACTTCACGTTTGTCCAATCCAATCACTATCGTATGTGATTCCAAAAAGAATCGCACATTTACCAATCTCCTCCAGCCCTTACCAATTAGCTAAAACATAACTATAACCTAACATAACAAGATAAAGGGGCTGTCCAAAGCCACAAATCCAAAATACCATTTCGTGGCTCAGAAATCCATAAAATAATACTAGAACATATAATAACGAAGAAGGGTCATAGGGGAGAGATTTTCTTGACAAAAATATTCAATATTCCAAGATTAAACACTTGCCTCCTTGCAGGAACAACAAACATATCCAAATCCAACAAGAAACTACTACAAATTATCAAAAAATACAACTTTTCGTGACTAGAAGCTTAGAATCTTGATTCAACAAATAGATAAGTGTACGGGATACATACCTCGCTAATATAACTCCGTAGCTACTACCAAATACTCAGAAAACACCTGCTGAATTGCTGCATCAATACCCACGAAGATACACCATGAAATCGACGGGGAAAACTATACCAAAATGACGAGCTCGCGACGTAGAGAAACTTCCGTTAAACTTCCGAATTGAAAGGATCAAAGTCCATGGATTATTTATGGACTTTACCTCTGATTTTCAGTGCATTTTGGGTGAAAATAATGAGTTAAAACGAAGGAGAAATCAGCTTTTATAAGCTGAACCGACTTAGGACGTGGGCCCCACTTTGACGTGCCTGCTTGCGCAGTCTTACAAAAATGTGAATATCTCTCTATTCTGAAGTCGTATGGACGAACGTTTAAGTGCGTTGGAACTAGACTCGTAGACCTTCGATTTGGTATATTGAGGGCCCACTAACTCTTTATAGATAAGGAGAAACACCCCAAAACATTTAACCCAAATTTGAAGAGAATTCCTTAAAGGAATTTACAATAACTTTTTCCTTCCAAACGGGCGAGGTGTTACACGAGGCATTTCTTTAACTCAAACTTTCGAGTAAGGGATTCCTTTGACCTAGAATCTTGGTTTAATTGTTTGATATTACCAAGAATGTTGTCGGAAGTCAACGATTTCCAAATTGAACCTCTAAAATGAGGAACGGCCATAAAGACCAAACAAACGGCCCGGGCACCAAACTACCGGTACCGACAAGCCATAAATGACTTGGGCCGCTACAAGTAAGCTCTAATGGTACAAGAAAGGCAAAAATGTGTAAATGACCGGAAGGGTCATTACATCATCCACTACTAAAAAGACTTTCGTCCCCGAAAGTCAGGAAGGAAGAGAATACCAGAGATTTAAGAATAGCGGATACAACGCCCGCACTACTCTCCCAGACAACCCGGGTAACCT
This sequence comes from Jaltomata sinuosa, assembly GCA_003996215.1. NCBI lineage: Eukaryota > Viridiplantae > Streptophyta > Magnoliopsida > Solanales > Solanaceae > Jaltomata > Jaltomata sinuosa. The sequence continues at coordinate 27,551 of QJPP01007641.1, read as the reverse complement.
CCGCGACCAGACGACACCCAATATAAAAGAACCAAAGAAAGCAACCAAGCCTTAATTTCTTACTAGCCAAGCTAGATTTCAACCTCCAAAGATCTGCCAACCTAAACTGAACCTCGAGAATCTTAACCGAAAAGCACCTACACAACACCAAAACCAGAGCACCAAGGTTATCAACACACAAAACTCGAATCCTTAAAACCATACCAAGTTTACCAGAAAATCCATCAACCCAAAACTCTAACTCATGAACCCGCTGTTCCGCAAAAGCCCTTTTTTTTAATTCTGAACTGAATCCTTTAGCACCACAAAAAGGAATCTGCATACAAGCTGAACACTCAAACCACCCTCGAAGCATCAACTGACACACCAGAGATCCATAGTTCCTGCTTATACTTTACCACGAACGAAGTCACCCATTGTACAAATGCTCTTTAAGCCAAGATATAGGCTACTAGCCTTTGCCATCCAAGATAACAAACCGTAGCATCTCATTGAAATTAAAGTTACCTGCCTTGACTGACCACCAACCAACGAACAAATATTTTTTCTAACATCAAATTCGCTAATTGAACCGTGCCAGGTCTGAATCAGCTGAAAGTGAATGAACTAGGGCAACCTACCCAAAAGACCCAAACCAAAACCACGATCCTGCAGGAAGTGTGGTAATCCTACCACGAAGTCTGTAACTATGAGCCAAGCTCCCAACTCCAGAATACACTACTGCTACTCTGAACACTCGAACACCAGTTGAATGTGAAGTTGCCTTACGAATCTCACCTCAGGAAGAAGTCCACCATGCCACGAATATCGAGTCCAAACAATCCGAAGGCAAAGGAAAAGGTGCCTGGGGTTCAAAGTTACCATCTAGCCATAGAAATTTTTGCATATACTTTCAATTCATTCCTTTGGCTCGAATCAACCGCTCTACTGGTTCTGCAAACAACCAAACACTTCGAAGCATATACCCTAACGAACTTTTCGTCCATACTGGCCGAGTTTAACCAACACTGGAACCCCACATAAACCGCAACTCTGGAGGAATCAATTAAACAAGCTTTCAAATCCTTGGCAAATGAATGGCGATTACTAGTCTCTACGTATCATCAGAACTCGAAATAGCAACGCTAGTCTCAACCCGCACAGGCTGGCCACATAAAGCATACACCACTACTGAAGCTCAAACTTACGCCGCTGAGTTTGTCCAACCATGGTAGAAGGACCTCGTACTAACTAGAACACTGCTGAAATCTAGAATATCCCGCCTCTTGCCGAGGTTAGCCAAGGACTAGGTGTCCAAGGACAATAGTCGCATCCACAACTGAAGTAAAGAAGCTAAGTTGCCCGCACCCACTGCCTCCCGGCACTAGGATGCTGCAACCAAATAGAACTACCACGAACCATTCGATGTAACCTGCCAAGCCATGATTCTGAACCCCAACTTTCAAAACTACCAACTAAAGCCTTGGTCGAACCAGTATGCTGCCAATGAACCCTTAAGAACCCAAGCCAACTAGGCCTGAATATGCAAGTTGCCAATACCGCAGTTGCTACTGAAAAAAAACCCAATCGATAGAAAACCCACGGCAATGTGTAGACGGCTGAATCAAATCACCGACACACAATCCCATAGCAAACCTTCATCGCCACCTCAGGCAACTACGAGGACACATAAACACAAACAAAGCGTCATCTTCCTTCTTTTTCAATTAAACAAAAATCCTTCCTTAGCACATATTAAACATTACAAATCCTTTCTCGAATAAGAACCTGAAGCCATTACCTTACTACTCATAGCTACACGTCAAATTCAATAAGGCAGGAGAAGAATGGGCCGAATGCCCAACTCACCTGAAATGCCCACAAATACAACCTAACTATGAGGTTACGATCAACACTTAGTCGGAGTGCTTAAAGTCAAGACCCAATCACGATGCCAACATCCAGAGCTCATCGAAAGAACTACGATCAAGATTCGTTCCAACTGGAGCTAGGGATACAACAAAACACCCAACGGACCAGGAAGTGGAGGAGACTATGGGAACAACCCACATACCTGCCAACCTCCTAAATTAATCAACAAAGAGGGTCGACTCTAGACACTCGGGAGACCAAACCAATCTATGCACACTAGCATAACCAATATCTCCCAACTGAGGCAAAATCTCAACTCCGGCCTAACTACCGGTAATACACCAAACCATCACACGGATCTCTAGCCACGCTAGGTAACGGCCTAGGCAACAACCATCTAGGACCGCTCAACAAGGGAAACTCAACCACAAGTCCAAAATCACAATGAAATAGGGATAACCCAACTAGAAACAGTATAACAAGAACTACCCACGAGCTACAACTCTGGGAAAACACCTCTCAAGGCTAACTTACCCCCGTCCACTACTAAAGAATAAACTACCAATAAAATAACATATCGATACTACAATTTGGGTAGCCAAACAACTTAAACAAGTAGCAGGTAGGCATATAAGCAATTACACGACAAAAGGGATAGAGTCGCAACACGAGCAGGACTAACATAAGTCGAAGGTAGCAAAAGCCTAACCAGCAATAATAATATCAGGAACCTCAACCTCTGGCCCACCAAGAGGAGTATCAAGCTGATAGGATATAACTCTGGACTGAGTAGTCGAAACTAAAGGCCTAACCGGCCCTCATCGGGGACAATATCTATAAAGGTAACCAATCTCTCCACAATGATAACAACCAGGCTGTCTGGGATACATAATCCTGGGGCAATTCCTAGAAAAGTGTCCATGCTCACTATACCAAAAACAGCCTATACCATATGAAGCCCAACGGGAAAATCTCGCCTCGTACTCCAATACCGACAGACAACCCTGCTGAAGAACTAGAAGCTCAACTATAACTGAAGCACCACTTACAAAACCAGGTACTGGAACACTCACCGAAGGACTCAGAGTCCTAGCCACGGTGTCCTGAAGCGCTGAGGTCGCTATAAATCCAATCGGAGGTTGGGTTGACCCCACACCCCCTATCTAGTGCGGTAAAGCCGCACTCTGGTGTCCTGGTGCTGATAGAAGCACTGAAGCAACAGGCACTGAAGCCTCGGCACCAACCTCTATCGCACTCGTATGAGGCATCTCAGAATGAATGAATAACTGAAGTTTTAGAATTCAATAAAGCCGAGAGCGCACAATAAGGAGTCAAGAAGATGAAACCTTTCCTAACAATGCCCTGCAGCCTTTCACAGATAGGATACGGACATCATCGTACCGATCCGCGAGACTCTACTTAGACACTTGCTTCTGTACCATGACACCGGTGAACCTAGAGCTCTGATACCAAGCTGTCACGACCCAATTTCTCAAGTCATGATGGCACCTACAATCCCCTAATAGGCGAATCAATTCTCGTAGCCCAGAATGGTTAGTAATGGGCTACTACCTAACCAAAATGCACCAGCAAGCAGAAATAAGCGAAAGCAAAACTCGAATATAAATACATAAAGGAAACTACACCAACCCCAAGACTTGGTATCAATAGTACAAAAGCTTCTAATAGTATACAAGTGCTAGTAGTAACAAAATACAACATAAATTGCCTTCGAAAGTACAAGGAGCAACAGTACAACACATGAGATGTAGACAAGCCCCGACCGTCAGGTGCTCACCCTAGTCTCAAAGATCCAAAAGCTGCACGAGTCTCCAACGTGATCAATGGCAAAAGCTCAGCTAATATCTGCACAAAAAAGTGTAGAAGTGTAGTATGAGCACCAAAACCACGGGTACTCAGTAGGTATCATAGGCCGACTGAGCGCATATAAGATATAAAATCAGTAAGTAACAGATAGCAAGAAAGAAGTCACTGAGGCAATAAGCAAGGCACAAGGAGATAGCACAGATCATCCATAACCAAGAGCTTCAAGTAACACATGCTAGCACAGAGATACAATTACACAGAATCACAGGTGAAGGAAAGGAGAACTCACCTGGAGTCCTTGCACAACAATATAAGTAAGTAGAGAGAGAGTTAAGAAAATAGCGGTATATCGGTAACCTCAAGTGGAAGGAAAAGACGGAGAGCAGTCTAACATACTCAAAATGGAATCAACCAGTATAGGGAAATCATAACACCAATCCAATCATATGATAGCATAACCAGGGAATCACCTCATAAGTACAACCCTAGGATGAAATAACTAGGCCACAATAACCGAGAGATACCACTCAGCTTCTCACAAGAATAGAACCAGAGTCTCACACTCTGCTCAGAAGGCCATACAAAAGTGCCTCAATAAGATAGGACTCCCTAGCCCTCACAATAATCAGAAATCCCACAACCAAAGCCTCAACAGGCTAGCCATCACTAATCTTTCAAGAACCGGGTGCCAAGACAAGCTCTAAATAAAGACAGGAGTAAATATAGTCTACCTATAGTCCCAACGGCCGCCCATACAACCGAGGAACACAATCAAGTGAAAGCAAACCCTCCGGCATCCCATACTACCGGAGCGTACACTGAACACACAACAAACAAGGGTGGAATACAATGCATGATATGATATGATATGATGTGTGAAATAGAACCTCTGTATGTACCTCCTCCGGTGCCAATCGGGCCCAGCAGGCAGGTTCCATGGAAGGACTCAGCCTGTATACCTCTACTCCACTGTATACCCTTCCCTTCGGCACACGCAGCCCGAAGCCCCAGGCCCAGAGCGGCAAGGTCCATAGAGGTCCCCGACCCCATACTAAAACTCATTATCAAGACATGTCATCCGGAAGCAAGTCCGAGATCAAGATAGAGACCCTGTCTCAAATATGCATGCCCAGACTCCGTCCAGGACTAAAGTAGTAGAAAATGCCTCAAAAACCCCTCCAAGGGTGCCCGGGCGTAACCGGGTCTAAAACTGTAGTAAATCAAGTCTAGTGCTCCGCCCCGCAGAGACTAGTATCAGTA